>UZAF01020159.1:1329-19460 GCA_900617895.1 Haemonchus placei | reverse complement strand
AATGTATAACTGAGAAATATTTTAGTGAAGATCGAGTACGGTCTGCAATCGAAAAGATCAAAAAAGGGCGGGGATCCGCTACACAGGTATGTTGGTAGACATTCTTGATCCATCAGAGAGCTGCCCATAAATTTTTCGAGTGGAATATCCAATCATCTACAACGTGACTTTTTTTAGGAGTGGAATTCTTGGAAGTTCCTGGAGAGAATATGTTTATTAAGTAGCTACTTTTAGGGTCGAATCGATCTGTTTTTCTCAGTCGACAAGACAGTTCGATCAGAACCAACAGCAGCGAAAAGAAAAGCTCAAGAAGAAAAGAAAGCACCAAAGAAAAAGGGCCCTCCTGCGAAGAGGCCCAAGTAATTATAATCGATACGGGTTTGTTTGTCGCACCTGAATTACACGCGACTTTCTTTTTTCAGTTTTTTGATTTGGTCTTTTGCTCTAGCTGGTTTGCTTTATGGATGTCGAACGGGAAAAGATTCCGTACATTTTACACTTGTTTTACCATTTTGTCAAGTTTCGTTGATCTCGTGGCTGTTTCCATTTTCCGGTAGTATTTGGGTGTAAAACTAGCACAGCTGTCGATTGTATTGATAAAAACTCTTTATTAATGTGATCTTTCTCAATCGTCACCGAATACAACTTGCTTCAAGGCTTCGTATTTGTGTCTTCTGAAGATAAAAGGCATTAGGATTTAAAACTTTGGTGAATTCGGGTTTATCTCCTTCAACTAACCAAAAGGATAATTTCTCTGTTCTTTGCCTCAATTTTCTCACATAAAGCAGCTACAGCTCCTGGTACGTGGTGCTGACCTGAACAAAATAGATCTAATTTTTTTGGCATTTTTTTCAGGTTTGTTTTCCTTATCTATTATTCGTACTGTTGTGAATGAGGAACCAGATAAAGGTGATTCACCGTTTCTGGCAATTTGTCATTTCCATTTCTCTCCGAACCAATAAGGGAGAATTTTTTAGTGGAGCAAAAAAAAGGTAATGAATCAGAAACTATGTGGAACTAAGAAAATTCTCCGAAAAGATGCAATCTCTGTGAGAGAACATATTTATTTTTCATCAAAACATTTCGTATTGAAAGAAATGAATGCGAGAGTGGAAGACTTTGAGAAACAGCGAAGTAAAATTGTTTAAGGAGGCACAAATGATCAAGTACCCAGTCTCAGAAGCTTTAGGATTTCTTGATGAGAAGGCCATAATGCGAACAGTAATAAACAGTAGTGAGCCCCACTACGAAACAATATTGATGTTGTATGCTATATAATACCTGCGACTTGTGTTGTCGACTACCTATTGGTAATCCTACCGCATAGATTTGGTAGGCGATTTGTCAGTCCTTATTCTCTTACCGATTTCTTCCACTAATCTCTTGTTAGCATCGAGGAGACGATCACGATCACGCTCACATTCAGCCAACTTCTCATCCATTTCCAACAATCGAAGACCCATCTGAAAGGACCTAATGGGAATTACTGTCGGCTTCTTTCTGTTTTCAGACTTTAGACTTCTCATTGTTTACCAAAGGGTTTGATCAGATTTGGGTCAGCCTTAATCCTCACCTACCGAGCTACCTGCTCTACCTGTAAACTCACATTTCTTTATGTAGCAACGCTACGTAACGTTTGGGTACTATGCTTTGGAGGTGCTAAGAAAGCTCCTATAGCTTGTAAACAAGCTGATTGTTTCCTTACAAAGTCCGCAGTCTTTACGTCAGACAGGTCTTTTACCAGACCATAATGGTCCCTTTACCATGGATCGGCTATGATCTGTTATGTACCATAGTTCCGTTCATCTCAGGCTCAATTAATACCTCATAACTGTAGGAGATTTCTTATAGAAATTGTAAGATGGTTGGTTCAAATTGTAAGAATCCCACTATTCATGAAATCTGTGCCTTTTACTTTTACTTACTAATTGAAAACTCGTACCTTCTCCATGTTCTTCTTGGTTTCTCTCAACTGAAATACGAGTGTGTCATCCATGGCCACGATCAGCTTCATTTCAGCTGACTGCTCATCTCGGATTGTTCCTCGAACTTCCACAGCTTTGTCTATTTTTTGTGTTTTCGTGTCACTACGGTCTATTACTTCGGGGATCTGGGTAGATGCCCAAGTGACAGCCTTATTTGTCACTTTGACTTGAACCGCTTTCGAATGAAGCTGTACTCGTTGAGCGGCTCTTTCGCGATATTCGAGCTCTGCCTGCGTCTTCTCATACTCCCTCGCCAACTTCGAGTACTGCTCTTGAAGGGAATGTAGCCTCATGGAGAGTGCCGAAACCTCCTAAAACAGTTCCATTCAAACTGACAGCTCTGCTCTTTGAAGGAAAAAAGTGATAACTGAGAACCCACCTCTACTTTTTTCTCGAACTCTTCAACTCTTTCCTTTAAACTTGATTTCAACTCCGCCCTTTCAGTATTCTCAATCATCATTTTCTCCTGAAAATTTATTTATGATTTTTAACCCATTGGTGAATCTACCGAGTGGTGGTACTGGCATTTGTTACGGCTCATCTGGCATACCTGTCAGTTATGGAACCCTAACACCCACCTTTTCGTTTTGAATCTGAGCGATCCGTCGCTGACAGCGGTCAAGCTCTTTCAGCCGCAACTCTTCGTCCCTTCTCAACTCGGCGATCACTCGGTCTCTGGTGCCAACGCGATCTTCAAGTTCTTTCTCTCGTTCAAGAGCGGATGACAGCTTTTTCTTCACGGAATTCAGACTCTCTTCGAGTTTTTTTCGCTCATTCCATTTTGAAATTTCAGCCTAAGATGCCAGATTTGAGGGTTTTATTTGAGGGACTTGGTGATTGTTATGGCTCACCTCAGAACTTTTTTGTCCCTCCCCTGCCCTTTTCTTGAGATCCTCAAGTGTTGCCTTCTGTTCATCGACTGTTTTTCGTAGCGTTTTATTTTCTTTTCGTATTTTTTCAAGATCGAATCTGTAATGAAGCGATTACATTTTGCGTAGACCTTAAAAGACCAGCTGTGGCTGATGAGCTGTACTGACTAGGTTCAGGGTGCACACTCTACGCAGGAACACCTCCTAAAAGCGACCGTCGATGGAATGATTCGCCTGTGGGATTGTGGTTGATGTTGGGCAGTTGATACCACAAAATCTAACTACCCTTTAACCTCTAGGAAACTTTTGTTGCCTTATCTACAGTAACTGTGCGGGGGTGGTGTTGTGACAAGTGGCGCACTATCATCTCACACACATGGCCACGTGTTCGAATCCCAGATCAATGCCCGCCTAGGCCAACCAAGCCTCTCTCCAGAGTCGGCTAGTTGGTGCCAGACACATCTGGGAGGATAAATGCACTGTCTTATGAAGCGGCTGGCCACCGCAAGTCATTGTATAGGCCACATACGCACTCATTACGACACTACGATTCTGAATGGGAGTCGAGTGCTGGGGAGCATCCCTTGGATGGGACTGATTAACGCCCCAAGACTTCGTCCTTTTTCCTTTGTCTACAGTAACTGCTGTTCCCAACGTACCGTATCTTTAACATAGTCTGTTCATCTGGTTCCTTCATCTTTGCCGCCGCTTTGGCCTCCATTTCAACCAAGGCATCTTCGCGAATTTTCTCACATGTCAGGAGCAATTCCTAAATGGAAGCATTCATATGCTCTTGTTAGCATTAGACAGTGTTACTGTACATTACCGTATTCCTTTAGCTTGCCTACCTTATTGTTCGCTGTCAGTCGATGTAGTTTCCCTTGAAGCTGTTTGATGTCGTTCTTATACCTGGCTCGCTCCGCTTCCCACTTTTTCTCCTGGAACATTCTATTTTCACCCAATGGACATTGACCAACGGAAGGATTAGCTTACCACCTTGCTCGGTTCCAAAATATCGGTTCCTGGTGAATTCCGTGATGATTCATTCCTCTCTACGCTCATCTCTTTTTCGGCAGGAGCCACCGCATCTTCGGTTTGTGCGTCGGTTTGGCATTCCACCTGCGGACAAAGGACTTTTAAAAGCTTAAAGGGGAAAAAAGAGTTGTAACTTCTGCATCAAAAATTAGTATCGGGAAAATAATTAGCTTAAGTATAAAAAAACCAAAACCACGAGAGCCCTGGGAGTTCCGGGACCTTCAGTGAACACTTACGGTGTTTAGCGTGGTGATGACACTTCGGCGTTGCTTCCGGTACAGTTCTCGATTTGCCCTTTCAAGTTCTTCGAGTTCTTCCTAAAGTCGAGAAATTGAACGATATCGACCCCTTAAAGACGCTATCGCTCACCTTCAACCTCGCGACTTCACCGAAGGACTGCCTGAGGCGCTCTTCAGTTTCCTCATCTTTGACTCGAACTTCTTCACGGATGATTTCCTTTTCAATGATAGGACGTGAACTGGCAGCTAGTTTCTTCTCAGCCAGTTCACGGAAGATTCTCAGAGCTTCTTCCTTTTGAAGTAGTTGGTTCTGAAGCGAAGACGTGTAGATAAGAACTATCACAATATGGTTAGAAAAGAAGGTTAAGGCGACATACTCAAAGAAATTACCTCAAAAGGAGTAATCTGAAAATAGTAGGTAGTAAGTAAATTCAGAATTTCTATGTTCTATATCTAGTAAAAATTGGAGTGGCTCGCGGAAGGGAAGAAAACTAACTCTCAAGTGTCCTCATCCGAGTCATTGATTGGATCGATCCATTACCGAAGTAGTTGATTACGGTAGGATAGTCGAATGAATATGGGATACGTGGGGGAGGGAGGGAGAGGGTTATGTAATTGCCCTTGAGAAACTACATCCAAAAGGCCTCCTGGGGACCCCCATATCAGATTATAGGGTGGTCCGGTCTATAACTGATGGTGTAGCGGGAAGGCAAGGGGAGGGGAGTTACGGGACAGATCTACCTCGGCGCTCTGTGTGCAGCGCCCATCCCACTGGGTTTCTTTTAGCCGATGCGATGGGCGCTGCACCCGGAGCGTCTGGGTAGACGAATGAGGCCCAGCTGTTGGTGGGCGTAGGTTATATTGTCGTCTTGAACATGTGGCGTAGAGTGATTGATGGCTACAGTCTTATCTGCGGGGCTAGCAGATAGCGAGGGTAGGGTGCAAGTAAAGAAAACTTTTGTAATACCTACTTTATAGTTCTGAATACAAATCTCAGCAGCCTCTTTCATTTTGACCAGTTGCTTCTCAAAATCTTTGGAGTTGTCCTGGAGAATAGTTTTCACCTCCACTCCATCGGAATCCGTCGAAGAAGCTGAAAATTGGCTATGCCTAGTCGATCGCAAGATCCGGGATTCCTGCTTACCTTCTGATCCATCCCTAGAGCTGAATGGCTCTTCGAATGTTGGAGACCTGGAGGGTTCCCGAGTCGACACGGGTTGGGCCTGTTCTTCGACCTTCTTCTGTTCTGCTGAAGCCTTCGCAAAAAAGCTGGAACTTGCTATGGCCGTCAGCAGTTGTTCGTTTTCTTTTCGCATGTCGTCCAATTCGTCTCTAAGCTCTGATAGTTGTCGATCTCTCAGATTCAACTGCAAAATTCCATTGTTAAGAGCCTGTCGGCCTCATCACAGAAGTCACCTACCGTATTCTTTATCCGATCGCTGGCTATCGTTTGCAATTCAAGGCTACTATATACTGCTTGTAGCCTACGCTCCAACTTGGGAACATCACCGTTATCTTCAGCGATACCCTCTCTTGCCTTACGGATAGACTTTTGCACTATGAGCTGCTGCTCGAGTTCGTTTCGTATCGATTCGACCTGAAATTTACAATACAAGGGGTTTCGGGCTGGAGGACCATGACAGTTTTTGTGCTTGTTTGTTAGTTCACTTTTGGGGTTTTCATTCTGAAGCTACTCCCACACCGAGGTGCTGCTTAGTTTTAATCCAATTTCCTTTTCTGTCTGGAATCAGACCCTACTGATGTATCCTAGTGTTTGAATTCTGGGGATGTGGGTTTTCAGGGCTTTTTGGTTAACGTCCAAATGATAAAGTGCAGAAAAGGGACATCACTCTTTTCAAAGTAAACTGTAAGAGTAGTGTTAGTGCACAAAGACGGTGGGATGAACCTAGGCATGCTGGCATGCTATTTTAGTAGCTGTCAGCTCAGAAAACTACTTTTTTCTGAAGCATGTTCCGGTCCCCTAAGGGTGACGGCGATCGTAGGTTTCTACGATCGCAGTCATCCTGAATTGTATCAGTTGATGTTCACTTGGTTAGAGAAGATACAAAATAAACAGATTTTGATTAAAATAGATAAATAAAAATAAATAATTCCCTGAAGTGAGCAGATTACGCATAGACAACTGTTTATTTGTAGTGGGTTGATTTCAACCTCATGTAAACAATCATAGAGCTTAATGGTAACTCGGAAAGATGGAGCCTGTCTGCGTATTACTCGGAAACTTAGTACGAGTAATAAAAATCATTTCTTTGAAATAGTACTTCTCCTAAGAAGCAATAGAAACGACGTGCATGCATATGGAGCCGTTTTGGAATGCGCCCTGCACTCGATTTTTCAGAATACCAACGCTGTAAGGCCTTCACAATGTGTTCCGCCAACTTATCAATCTGGTCCGTACTGTTATCCTACCAGACAAGCATGGCACCAATCAACCGACCCCGGAGGGAAGGAAGACTTGTCCCGGACCACTCATACGACAGAGTGCAACATAGACTATACCGCTCAAGTCCTGCAGTGCTTTACAAATGAAAATTGTGCTCTAATCCAAAAACCTGACCCTATGACATGAGGGTCTAATCTACCCTTGCCTTTTTTAGAGGGGCCTCCGATCGCATCACAGTACTCTAAATTACCATCGGTGCTGACTCTTCTCGATGGCTGAACTTCTTCATATCATTCCCCTCATTTCAGTTCTGGATAACCTTATTCGACCCACCTTATACCAATTTATATGACTTGAGTCAGGATTCATAAGGGAACTTACTTTGCTCTTTGTTTCGTCGACCTCAAGCTCATTCTCACGAACTTCGCGAATCTTCGCTTTGAGCTTTTCAATTTGAGGCAGACTTAAGGCATTCAATGAATTCATCTGAGCAGTCTGAAAACAGTCAAATATGAGGGGAAACAAAGTCTGAACTGTGACCGAAGAAGTGTCTAACAGTACTGAAAGAGCCGTTTGAAGTGTCTTTATGGCATAGACGAGCCGTGTCCGCTCAGCGGTCCATTCCCTACGTCCTTTTGCCAAACTCTCCTCCGCTTCTCGAGCCTTCCTGAACTCACGCTCATGATCCCGTCTTCCTTCTTGTTGCTCTCTAATCGTCTCCAGTAGGCGCTGCTCAATTGAGGCTGAAAAATGTATCTTTCTAGGATTAGGATGGAAGCATGGAAGCACATTAAAAGAGAGCATCATGGTCGGGACTTCAGCGATTTTATAGGGGGGAAAGCGCGGAGTGAGGAAAGAAAAGAAGATAATAGGGGCCAGGATTCCAAGAGCTCTCTGGAAGTTCTTCCGCTCCGAACAAACCGTACCCAATATATTCTTCAGGTCACTCTCATTTTCCATGTCCTCGACAAATCGCTTTAACTCCTCGTTTTCATTTTGAAGAATTTCTGTTTCCTTCGACCAAAAGTCGTTCTGTTCGCTAAGCACCTCCACAATCTTCTGAATACTTTGTGAATTGCATTGTCTGGTCTTAGAAACCTTATCAAGATAGGTACTCTATAAGTGACTTACCTTCAGATACGAGTTCTTCGCCTCCAACTCGTCCATCTTCGCATCAGTAGGTGCAGCAATCGTGACGACGTTCTCCTTCCAAACCTCGTCCAACTCACTTCCCAACACTTCAGAAACACACTCCTTCTTTAAACGAAGCGCTAACTTCTCGTATTTTTCGATGGGCACTGAACGGACTAGCTGACCTTGGCATTCTGCCAGATCAATCAGTGCCGTGTCCTACAAGTTCTCTTTGAGTCTATGATGGTTGCCTGATCAGTGCTTGGACTCACTAGCTGGTACTGTAGCTGAGCACAACGCTTTCCAGCCTGGGTTTCCACCACAACCATTCGGTCGCGTGCTCTTCGCATCAACTGCTCCGCTCTGGCACTTCGCCGTCTCAGGGCAGTATTTGAACGGGACAGGCTGAAAATCTCATTGAATCGGGAAATTCATAGTTTAAACAGTTTGCGTAGAACAAGTTCTTTTAAGGGGTCGGTTATGCATAGAAGGTCTGCCTACCGTATCCGCTCGATCTGTTCGTTGATGAGTTTCCGTGTCATTTCCTCAACTCGTCGTTCAAGATCAGAACCACCGGTACGAATTGTGGACGCGAAGCGCTAAATATAACCAGTCCAGAAGGTGAATGAGAGAATGGATGAAAAATGAGGAGGAGGAGGAGAATTTCCCGGTTTCCTATCTCGTACCCGCAGTTCCAGTAATTCAGGAGTTTCCTCGTCTTTATCGGGCTCATGGTTGCTGTCGTTGACTTTTTTCAGGCGATAGATCTCCTCGTATGCTGCCTGAAAAGTGCTCAAGATCAGATGGGAGCTCCAGGTTGATTGTGTAGGGCACAGTGAAAGTGTGCCAAGGACTCTTACAGTTGCTTACGGGATGACCTCTCTTAATTGTTTTTTACGGGCCATCCGACCACGATACCACAAAAGCATTCACATAAAAAATCTTTTGACGGTAAACAATCTTATCTTTGAAATGCGCCCCCTCATTCGAGTGCCATTCAGAATCGTCGTAGTGTTTTGAATATGATTGCAATCTATACAATGATTTGGAAAGGCCAGTCGATGCACAACCCAGCGTTTCTACCATATCAGACGATTTTGCGTTCCTCAGGATGTGTCTAGTAGTAAATACCGACGCCAAAGAAGAGATGTTTGGGTGGTTTGAGCGAATATCGACCCACAAGTCGATTTCTAGGCTATGCTTTACTGAGAATGCACCTTTTGCCATGACACCACCATCGCTCTGAATATAAACGTACAGCTCCGTCTTCCGTACCAGGGTAAATCACCCATAAAATATCACTCTCGTGCACCACGACCTTTCAGTATGAAACTTCCTGTATACCTTTTTGTCATCACCCGTTTCACCTTTTGTCCTGTTGATCATCGGTTTAATTGAGCGGGGTCAGTAACGTCTCTACCCGTCCCAGCATAGTCCAGCGAATAATAGTCGCTCGAGGGAGGGTGTGGTGCATTAGGAACGAAATGGTCGCGTCGCGGTGAGAGGGGCGTCGTGCGCGAAGGTATGTAGCAGGATGCAGCAGTAGGTAAAAAATACAATAACAAAAGTACAATTAATAGAATTATGTATAAAATAATGATCGCATATCGATTGAGCTGTCTAGAGAACGCTAGAGCTGTAATAACGGCGAATGAGTGGCCCGCGACAGCCGCGTGCGGCAAATCGATTACCCAAAATCGTTCCTAACGCTCGTCTCCCCTCGAGGGACACTGGGTAAAACATTCCTTCCTTTCAGAACTTCCGTGAAGAAGTGTGACCATTGCGCTGACGGCCGTCCTGGTGTACTTTGCCGTCCCAGGGATCCATTCAGTAACTGCCCTGTTACAAAGGTCATCACGATATCGATAACGTGTTCGGCCCTCCTGATCCTCAATTTCCTGTTCTCTTCAACTCTTTTATCATACCCGATTACAACGCATTTAAGCAAGCACTTTTTCTTAGGGATAGGTAAGAACCTATTGCTTGTGTGCGGCTGATTATGGGTGAGCGTAAGCCCGAGCCTTTACTAGTCTTCATCAGATCTTTTCCCTACAGACTTTTGGCGGGTGATCGAATCTTCCACTGTTGTTTCCCGTGTGTTGGATCAGATCTGCAACGAAATTGTCGCAGAGAGGTCACCTGTTGGGACATTTTGTTCGAAGGAGCTTAGACCCCAGGCGATGTACGAGAGGTGCTAAGTGACCCCACCTTACAGTAATTCTCACATTCACACTCATTCAGAACTGCCGACGTACCTATTCGTACTAAAAGGCCACTAGAGAAGGTATATAAAGAGATGGGATCCATGGTGTTCGGGACACTTCTCATTTGTGCGTCTGTACTGCGTCTGTACTGTGTCCATGTCTACAAAAAATCTCATTTATCCCAAAAGTTCTCAAGAGGACTCGCTTACTTGCACCCTTTCATCGCAGCGCCGTCTTCCGTACCAGGTTATTCCACCTCCACCGTACCCAATGTTTGTAGGATTCCCTCCTCCTCCTCCTCCTCTTCCTCCTCCTGAAGCGGCTGGAGTTCCCTTTTACCCACCCTTCCCATTGCTGCCATTTCCGCCTGCTTATGGGCTTGTCTACCCTTTTTGTCCAGGTCCGCTTCCTTCTCTCTACCCAGACTCACCTTCGCCTCCTGCGTCTTTTTCTGCTGGTCGTGCTCCATCCTCTCCTCCTCCTCGCTTCGCTTCTCCTCGTCCTGCTCATCTAGGGGATGCTCCACTTCCAACAACTTCCCCGATTACAATTGGCGATTCTCCACCGTCGTCACCTTTACGTTGCTCACCTTCATCATCACGTCCTCCCCGTCCCGCACNTCCTTCTCCGGCTCCTCCTTTATTTGATCATTCTTCTCCAAAGCCTATTCTGGACTCACCTTCACCACTACGCCCCCCTCGACCAGCCCCTCCTGCCCCACATCCTCTGATTTTTGAACATTCATCTCTGATACCTAGTCCTCTTCTGGAAGACACTCTTTACTCTACAGACCTCTCTCTATCTCCAACTCTTCAACACAGTCCTCAACCAGGGTGCTCTTCTCGCCCTGAACCTCCTTCCCCACTTCCGTTACACTTTTCTCCTTCTCCAGCTCAGGATCACTGCCAAACATTCTATTCGTCGCCTCCACCTTATGTTGCCCCTTCTTCCTTCAAAAGTGACCATTCAGTATTACGTAGCCTCCTCAGCTCCTGCTCAAAATCGTTCTCCTCCGGTAATTCTGACGGATCATTTCCAAATCCCTATTCTTATCCTCAATCAACAGCCCAATTTGACGATAAACCTCTATCATGCCATGATTGTGACCCATCTTCATCCCTCGCGCCACCACTTCCACCCCAACCTGATCCTGAGCTTAAACCACTGTCCCAATCGGGCCCTCGTGCACCATTGCCCTCTGATGTCGTCAGTTGTTTTTCAGGGTTAGCCACCACCGCAGCGGATTCCGGGTCAAATCAACGGGATCAACGCTCCGAGAACAGATTTTTCGGAGTGAGACAGGTAAGTAAGAGGGGAAAAAATGATGTTCTAATCTATAGAATTCCAGGTACGCCATATTGCTATACTTTTATCCAGACTCACGCCAATAAGTACTCCAAATCGTATCGTTGTCAAAATTGTGCGGATGAAAAGAAGAAAAATGGAAGTAAAGAGAGGATGAAGCTAATCAAAGTGAGTTCGGAAGAGAAGTTTTTGGAATGGCTTCATCAGATAGTTTACGGTATGCTTTTAAGGTTATTGAGAATGAATTCGTTCAAGATCCATGCAGTATGAAGCATGTATGCCATCCGAAGAAGTATGCAGAAGAAATGGGAAATAGAATTGTTTACGAGGTAAACATCAAATTACTAAAGTGGTATAAGTAAGGATAATGAGTTTTTTTTTCAAGAAAGCTCAAAATGTTAGAAGAAATCCGGGTCAAGCCAAGAAAAAGCCGGTGGAAATATTCAGAGAACTACTGACTGGACACTATGATGCAGACAACGGTCAGTGTACGGTTCTTTTCAGTTTTCCATTCTGTTTTCAAATTTTATTTACCGGAAGCTGTTGGAGTTCAAGTCACAGTTGTAAATAGTAAATAGTAGGATTAGTAAATAGCTACTATAGAAAATAGTGAAGTTGATGAAGGATGCTAAAGCAATTTTCTTTTGAGAATTTCGATTTCAGAGGCGATGGAGGACGAAATAAAAGCGGCAATCCGACGTACTGGTTATAAATCACGTAGAAGGGTCTTATCCTAGTACGCAAGCTCTATTAGACACTAATAGTTACCAGTTAATCTGAAAAATTTTCAGCTCTTTGCGAGTGAGTAGAATCAGACTGGCCGAGTCGCACAACTCCACATCGGAAAAATCTCCGGAACTGTAGAGAAATTTGATAATTGGCAGTTTCGATAATTCGTAATATGTTTGTAAATATTATTGATATTTATAAAAATGTGCTGGAGCAAAATGCTGAGCTCAGAGAACTATACGTTAAACGTCTTTCTGTGCATTCTATTTGTTAGTATTTATTATTGATTTAAATGTATTGAATCACGATGAACCCCTAATATGCCAGTATAATGAATGAATAATTTGAGACAGGCAAAATTCAAGTCGAGAATTGCAATTACGTGCCCCAGGAATGGGATTTTCCTACCATTCAATTATTCATTTAATTCTTGCATCTCGTAGGGATATTAACATTCCGTCAGGGCCTTACTAAATGTACCTACTTCCAAGAAGATTGTTTCTCGTTCGGCGAGTGCTTATATCCTGGATGGTAGGTTAACAGACAATCTACAACAAGGAGGGGTGATCCTCCAAGAAACAGAGTAGAGGCTTCATTTCGTAGCTCCTTTTTCGTTGAAAGTTCTAGCCCACCAAGACAACTGTAAACTAAAAAGGAGTTCGGTACCAATGGAAGAGTACGGTAACTTCAGCCCACCAGATTTCAAGGGGTGGGGTCCATGTTTTCGCCACCTAGCCTCACATCCCCGTGAGACTCCACTCCTCCTTCTTCCTGATTCACTGTGAAAAATCACTACAAATAGCTACAAGGACATGGGTTACAGAAGAGGATATTTCCAAAATTCAAATGACCCGCCCTTGGACTCGATATTTCGACTATTGAGGGTTTTGTTTTCAGGTAAACTGGACGGCTAGAAATGAAAATAGTTCACTGCTCAAGAATTTTTCAACATCGATTGAACAAGAACTCTTCTCCTTCCTACCCTACTCCCTCCCTACTCCCAACATAACAAGCCGACTTACGTCATTCGTCAGAATCAAAATGTGATTTCTCCGAGTTTAAGATGTCGGAAATAATCATAAAAGTTGTCAGAACAGCTGATTCCGTCTGCAGCAAATGACGTTCAACAACCCTGAGAGTCGGCACTGATAGTTAAGGTAGTATAACGGCGACGGGCAGGGTTCATATCGAGAGCAGCATTTCTCTCATTTCAACTCCTTCCTCTTCCTGCTTTTCCTCTGTGGTGACTGTCGGGTACAGTTACCACTAGAGCGACGATCAGCCTCAGAATAGTCTATCTGACTCCTATGTTGCACAAGCGTCATATAATTTTTGGGCACAGATTCAATTTCGACCCCTTCACACCTTTATAGTTGAAGTGGAAGACTCACAGAAAGCTCAAAACCATGGCTACCTTGACAGGGCGTCAAATTAGGGTCAGCAATCACCAGAAGAAAGTGTTGGGTACAATACAGATAAAGTCGTATGGAACTAACCTTCAGCTGAGACTTAGCGTCATCCATTGCACGTCGTCCATTGACAAGTACAGTTTCCATTTCAGACATCTCTTTTTGCTTTACTTCTTGTTCCTGAGCAACAGACAGTTGAGATGGAATCATTTAAATTACCCAGGCAAAGACGCCTCACCTCTAAGATAAACATTAGCTCCGAGTAAAGACTAGCAATCAGCATTGCCTGTTGTTCCCAGACATCTTCACTGAGTACACGGCGACGGACGGATGTCCCCTCAGTCTCCGTAGCGACTCCCGTCTTTGGACGACTTTTCGAGGTCTTCCTTGGTTTCTTCTTCGGAGAATCTCTTTGTGGAACGACGTCGGGTTGGGATCCGTTCACAGTCTGAATTTCCTGTTCTTTTCTCTGCTCGACGGTCTGCCCAGTTGGTTTCGGGGGTTGTTCATCGTAGTTGGCAAGTTCGATTTGTAGCATTGTGCAGAGATTGGTGAGCTGAGAGATTTGGGTGTCACGGAAGGATATCTGCGTCATCAGCCGCTTCACTTCCTCCCTTGCATCGCCGAATTTCATCTGAAAATGATGTCTTTCCAAAACCAAACCTAACAGACCAACTCACCAGTGTACGGGATTTTCCCAGAACATTCCCGAATCAATAACAATACTGTCTTTCTGAGAAACCTAATCCTTATTCAGATGATAACTGTAAACTACTTTCAAAAAATGATAGCTGACCTGCATAACTCTTTCAAGTTCCGCTGAAAGTTGGCTGTTCAATTCGTCTTTGCTGACCAATGTTTCCTCCAGCTCTTCAATAGCCTTCTTCTGTGCAGCCACCTGGAACAGTCTACTTATTCTGGACCAAAAATCTTCAAATGCCTTGGGCTCAAGGCTAAGGTGAAAGTAGAAGGGAGTATTTCAGATGCAAGTCAAGTCATGAATTGGGTTAACTGTGAAGCGTCCAGTGAGCAGTACTTATCTCCAACGATGTAAAGAAGATCCTTACTGAAGCGACGCTCCCGTGGTTCTCAACATCTCTTCAGTAGCTATTTAGTATGCCGGTAGGGTACTTGTGAAAACGAGAACAAGAGAACGTGATGCTCTCGAACAACACGTAAGTGACCGATGAGGTTCGAGTCTGGAGGCTTATCAAAATCGCTTCTGCATTGTAGAGGAATCAGATGGAGGATACGATACGTGAATTGCAACGAAGGATCTCAGCAAAAAGTGAAGAGACGACAAACGAGTGGGAACCCCGAAAGCTTCGACAGCGTAATGAGCAAGCTGTAACCCTTACTCGACAAATGCAGGTTGGTGGAGCTTGCCCAGGTTGCTTTACTCTCCTGAATCGCTAGAGTTCTAGGCAATCGTGCTGCAAAACGATGAGCTACGTGAAGAGGTCACCCGCGTTGGAGATGCACTTGAAGAAGCTACCCGAGTCATCAACGAGAGCGCATCCAGGTCTTTAAGCAGTTACTTTTCCTGACAGTTTGTATACGAACGCGGTAACAGAGAGAAGTTCAAAACCAATCTATGGATTGATAACAAGAACGACTAAGTCTCTATAACACTCAGACATCCACTATAAAGTTATGAAGTTTCCTCCAAAGAAGAGTTTCCAGTTTCCTCTTTCCAATCTTTGCACGATTTGAGAGGTATTTCAATAGCTGCAGTTGTTTGTTTTATTTTTTCATTCATGGCGATTCAAACATTAAAAGCTAAGACAACAAAATTGCTTCAACAGACCTTCTCATTGGCTTGTTCGAGATGGGTTTCGAGTTGCATGATTCTGAGCTGGAAGCTGACGGTGGGATCAGCCGAGGCAGTCTTTGATGTCAGCTCTCCATACAGTGATCGTGCGGTCCTTGAACGATTCATGCAGTAACCATTAGAGCCAGGAGTCTTGAAAAACTTACTTGGTAGCTTCGATCAGTTCCGTTCGTAGCTTCTCCAATTCTGCTTCTTTCTCATCATAGTTAATCGATTCAGCAATTTCGCGCAGCTTTTCCAGTTCCCTCTGAATAGAGTTGCTTCCAGAATGAAGACCAGATTCACTGAGAAACTTCATGGAACTGCCTTACCCGTGTTGCGTAGAGTTCGTCCCTCAATTCGCGATTATCCTCCATCAGTTCCCTCATCTTTGCCTCAAATAACTCTACATTTTTCTTTTTAGAAGAAAAAAAAAGAATATCAAAGCAAATAGAGCTTACGGCCGTCGTTTGCTCGGTGTCCATCGCTTCGGTTTCAACTGCCATCAACATTGAGCTGCTCGCTTCCAGCTTAACGTAACAATTCAATTTTCCATTTCATTTTATTTTAAAATCAATCTGTATTGGTTGAGTTTTTGGGAGCTTCTTCAGTAACCTCTCACCTTCTGCCTCATGATTTCGTTTTCTTCAATTACATTACGCAAGTCGCGTTGTGTAGCCTCATGTAAAGCCGTTAGCTCTGCATACCTGAACAAATCACAAAAGTGACTTAAATAACTAGTAGATAGCGCAAGTGCTCCAAAGGAACTAGTTTAATGACCTGGATGCGCTCTCGTTGATGACTCTGGTAGCCTCTTCGAGGGCATCTCCAACGCGGGTGACCTCTTCACGTAGCTCATCGTTTTGCAGCACGATTGCCTAGTACTTGGCGATTCCAGGAGAGTAAAGCGACCTGGGCAACTTTACCCACCTGCATTTGTCGAGTAAGGGTTACAGCTTGCTCATTACGCTGTCGAAGCTTTCGGGATTCCCACTCGTTTGTTGTCTCTTCACTTTTTGCTGAAATCCTCCGTTGCAGTTCACGTATCGTATCCTCCATCTGATTTCTCTACAATGTAGAAGCGATTTTGGCAAGCCTCCAGACTTGAATCTCATCGGTCACTTACGTGTTGTTCGAGAGCATCACGTTCTCTTGTCAGCACGTCACTCTTTGACACCAAGCTTTCGAATCTGATATGATCACTTCATAGAGAGCCTCGGTACTTAATTAGTCCTACCCACCAATGTCAGCTCACATGTTGGGTATCGGAACTTACGCGGCCCTTGTTTTCCTTGGTCGTGCAGGGTTACACATCAAAGTAAAAAAATCAAGTTCGATTAAGAATGGGACCAAGTTTTCCCGTCGTTTTATGTCCTTCATGAGGGGCTCGGGAGACATATGTTCTCGGGAGAACATTTACAACATTATATTTAGTTCTATTACTGTACCGAGACACTCAAAACCCTGGGACATAGTTGTTTTCATTCGAGTCCTGGTAGTTCGCGCTGAGGGAGCTCCCGAGCTCATACTAAAACATGTTTACTGCCTACTCCGATGTTTTTCGTATGATTTGATGGTAAACAGGGAAAAAAGTACTGGAAAAGAATCTCTGCAATGTAAACAAAGCATCAGCAACAGCTGTAAATATCGCCCTGAATTCTCCGGAACCTACTGAAATCAGGGCAAGTGCTGGTGAGACTTACCTATCTCTCAAATCGGCCATTTCCCGATCGCGATCGCGATTTGCCTTTTCCAACTCGCGATTTTCCTCCCGTAATGAGTCAATCTGTGCTCGAAATGCTTCACTTGAATCTCCAGCATCTGCCGATACTGTGATTCTCTCGCGAAGGGTATCGAGCTCCTCCTGAAAAAGAACCGACTGGTAAACTGTAGAGATCGCTTTCCGAATCTTTCCCATTCGTAAACCCCGACAGCAGTATATCTTCGGAACTTCAGACCAACCTGCTCATGGGCAGGGTCGTGGTTCAGCCTATTTTCTTAACCGGTGGATTGCTTGACTAGATTAAAAATATGCTTGGGCCGTGCGAGGTTGTTAGGTGGAACAATTTATTAATTCAACGGCGTAACTTTGAAGAATATTGAATAACTTCAATATTAAATATTAATTAAGTTGTTTAGTTGATAAAAAATATTTTTAATCATAAATAACTATGCCGAGGTTAAAGCAAAAGGGAAGTTGGAGTGTGTGTGACCAGAATTTTCAGAAAAGAGGATTAATTAAGTATACAGCGCCCCACCTTCAGTGCCATTTTCTGTTCCTCCCATGCCTCCTCCTTCTCGGCCATTTGTGCCGCTTCCCGCTCGGCCACTTCTCTAAGCTCTTCAGCAGAGGTGAACGAGAAACTCATCAGGAACCTGAAAGCAGGAGGATCAAAAAGATAAGTGGAGCTTATTCTTTGCAAAACTTGATGTTCAACCTACTTCATTGCTTGGAAGAGTGTTTCAATTTCTTGTGGTGATTCTGTACCGTCCAAATCATACTGAAAACGACCATGCTCGCTCGGAAATCAATTTTTTGATGCAGAAATTTTTATTTTATTAAAGAACCTAAACTGTTTGGACATTCTCTAAACAGAATCACGAGCCAACCTTCAGAGTACCTCGAAATAGTCAGAACAGGATTCGTACATACCTCTGAAAGGCGCTCGTACCATAGATGTACGGATGAGCTGTCATCGGTCTGGTTGTCCAAGAAATCATTGAGCGCTTGATAGTTTATCAACTGAGTCATTCACAGCCAGAATAGGCCGAGAGTCTCAGAAATATAGCAAGGAAGAACCTAAAAAAGGAAAAAAGTATGGAAAAATTAAGAACACTTAAATTTTTTATTGTAAGTGAAAATTCACTTAAAACGTTTCAAGACTTCAGATTCAGTAGCTTCGTCACATACAAGTCAACAAGACAAACAAAATCCTAAAAAGAAAATTATCGAATAAGAAATTGCAAAATATCAGGTTGATGTATAATTATTGCGCGGCTTCTTTTTTTTT
>UZAF01020158.1:0-19481 GCA_900617895.1 Haemonchus placei | reverse complement strand
CCCCCCCCCCCCCCCTCAACGCTTTCTCGACTTCTTTACGACAGCCTAACAAAATTTAGGGTTCTGTCCGATTTCTGTCCCATCCCATCGAAGCTCCTGGCTGTTCAGTGGGAAGACTTATCCAAGGAAGAAAGAAGGCTCTTGTAGGAAAGACGAAGGCATGAAGGTTGAAAAGGCCAGATGCTTATTGTGTCCCGAGATAAACAGGACCAAGTTAGTTGTCCTCAAAGGAAACTAGAGAATCTGGAAAAGAATGGCTTGGAGGAAACAAAAAAGTTGTCGCAATAATCGATAATTATAACAATTTGAATGAAGGTCTCTTCGAAAGACTGTTGCACGTTTTGTGACGAATGTTAGCTTTCTCCGAACCGATCTTAAGGCGGCATAATGTCAAGGTAGGCTTTCAAAAGATTATTCGACTCAGAGCTTTGCTTTTCAGCTTGCTCTCGGATTAATTTTGGTAGAACAGGAAAAACAGGAGTCTGTGCAGCAGAAGACATCCTTGCAAGTACAGGGATATCACGGGGAAAGTGAAGAGAAGGTGGTTTAGTGCCAGGTGTAGCACTATCAAACGTATCGCCCAGAGCTCGATTCTCCTATGGATAACAGCTTCGGTCAACCGGGCCTCGCATTTCTCTGAGGTCGGTTTATTCGTTCCGTTTGAGAAAATAAAGGCGCTGGCCATTCCAAATCGTTGTACAGACGGAATATGCATTTAGAACATTCCTTACTTCGTTCTGAATGAAAATCGAAGATGCGATCGTACCTCGAAATGGATTGATGAGGGCCAAAGGAGGACTTTATCTATTGATGTGATGAGGCATTAGCAGAAAACACCCCATGATACAAGTAATCATGGGCAGTGGTATCAATACCTACCTAGTAATGGCACTATGTCTTCGAGGAACGCAAGTGTTCAAAATTCTTGGCGTGAAGTCTATTTGGTACGCCATGCATTTGTCTGTGATCCAAAAACGGACGAATTTCGTACCATGTATGAGGTCCTTCGCGAGGTTGAGCCATTTCATATTCAGAACAGTCTTTTCAGCAATTCTATAACTTCTAGTCGACCTTGGGAACACTTTGAAGGATAAAAAGCTCAGCGGGTTGACCATAAGGTGATTCGGAAATAGTAACTCGAACGGGGTGAAGTGGTTCGGAACATCCAGGGTAATCAGTGGTGAAAGAATGGTCATCACAATCAGCCGAAGGTCAGCATTCTGCTCCGGGCACCAAAAAACCATAGGTTTCTACCGAATACCCCAGAACTTCTTCCTCTGAGAGGTTCGATGACTAGAATTCCTGGACATATCTCCTTCCGAAGTCCGTTCTGAGTCAATCATGTCTTGCTCCATTCCATAAGTAATTCAGATGTTGCTGGAAAGAATCAGATGGCTCATATGAGCAGTGGTCGGCTACCGACCACAATAATTAAATGAAAGTAGGATTATGGTGATATTCTTATAATCCCTTTTACTACTCAGACTTTTCCCATTTTCCTCTCAAAGCTTTCGTTGCAAACAAGTAAACTGAACAAGGAAATTCTTCCGCAATGATATTTACGTATCTCGAGCCTTTTACTCTTTCTTTCTGTTGAATAATTAACTGAAACAACGCCCAAAGTAAACAAGCAATCAACGAATGCCATTGTGCTTGTGGGGGTTCAGGGGGAATTTTTTAGATAAGGGGAACTAGAGGGAGCGCTGTCAATGTTCATCAACCCTACGAGGACTTATCATATCTATGGCAATACGAAGTCAGAATTAGTTTTCTTCCAGCGTTCGTTTAGAATCTGGATCGATATCCTTTCTGGATCTTTTTTAGCTTTTAATTCATTGGGATTCAATGGGTAAAGTAGACAGAGGACGGAATTTGGAGAGCCCTTCTATAATTCACTTTAATGTTGAAAAGAGCAGGAATGAACGAAATAGGAGCCACTCCAAACGAAATTTTTCTTTTATTTTGTTTTTTTTTCGCAAGTTTTCCCAGTTTTCAAAAAAGTGCACTGAAAAAAACAGCTACATCAGAGATATGCTGCAAATTTTTGCATCGGTCTAGGACCTATGGGCTGAAAAAAAAATTTTTTATAAAAACTTGCAATTCACTGCCATTTGTAACCCGAGACCCCTGTCTCTAATGCAACACTCCACTCGTGCCGCATAAAAGAGGTGCTCCTCGAATAAAGGAAAGGTCGTTTCCTTGGCTTCACGCCCAGTCTACACCTCAATACCGTAGCCGTCTTCTTTTTTCAAAAAAAAGGAGGAGGGTTGAAACAGAATAGAAATTATTGGTGGTGTCATGGGTACTGGAAGGAATAGATAGGAGTAACAAATCCCTAAAAGCTTCTAGGTAGCAGCTGATTCAGAGCGAAGAATCAGGAGGAATAAGCCGGTCAACAAAGCAATTAGATGCCAGTTTGAGATCAAGGCAGCAGTGTTGAATACTGCTCAAATACCGTAAACAATAATTATTTAAGATCTCTGAATAAGAAACATACATAGGTGGTTATTTAGAAATGTGGCTGTAACAGACTAGTGGCAATATATGTTCCCAACGGAAATTAGTTTGGGGATCCATAATAATAAAATTAGTATGGGAACCGCAGAGAAGTTTTGCTAAGGGGAAGGCGAAAGCGCTTGAGAGTCAGAAGAGTGGAGTTCTCCTCCATGATAGACCCGAGTTATAGTTTAAGTTGACACCCGGGGTTCTCTATGCTAAGAAATCACCTCTTCGTTCATTTATTTCAGTGCTACCTTTGAAGGCTCAGTTCACGATACTCTTGAGGTACCCCTTTAAGGTTGAAAAGCAGAAGTGTTGATGTAGAGGAGTACATCGGTTTCGAAAAAAACGAGAAAATCCGTTTATTTCAAGGCTTTCTGGAAGCAGTTGAAGTGGAAGTTGTACGAGATCGCCGTGACGGAGGTGGTATGTGAGGGGTGTTTGGACGAGATTTAAATTGCTCCCATTGCTCAAAGAGATGTTTATATTGAGCCGAAATTGTCCGAAGCTGCTTTTCACTGTCGCCATGAGTCATGACAGTTTGTTTGAAGTTCCTACATGGGAGTCCCTTGAGATAGTGCATCCTCTACAAAGCCGTAGAAACCCGTTCACTGGGGGCGTGGCATACACACGATACAATCCCAGGCCCCTTATTGTGCCTGACCAGGACATTTTTCGATCTTATAGAGGAAAGTATGGTACGAGGGGAGCCTCGAGTTCCTGAATACTAAAGGAAAATCTCAATGAAACCATTTTGATCGTGAACTGTGCCTTTGAACACTGCAGAAAGCCGCCTTCAAAACTGTTGATTGCAAAAATTGCAAAGAATTTTTTCGAATTCAACTAAGTAAGTAGATTATACAGGACGCCCCAAAAATTTCAAAAACCTCGTGTCGACTTTATTTACTTGTTTTTTTTTTTTGACTACTGACTGATGTATACTGCAAAGAGGAGTTCCTAAAATGACATTGTAAAATAATCTTCCGAATTCGAAGAGATATGGTGATTGTGATCGGAGTGGGAATGAGTACCATGGAGCGTCTGGATAACTTCAAGAACGTCATAGTCTCTTTGTTTACTTGATTGACCAGTATCCACTGAAAAGATTTCTATGCAACTCGAGCGGGTAGGATTTTAGTAATAAATAAAGAAATCGGAATGGAGTAGAGGATAAAGAAAGATTTAGAAGCATCATCTTCAGAGAGCCATCATGTCATGGTTCTTCATTTGGAATGATAATGGGATGAACAAGAAAAGGACACATATATGGCTAAGACTGGCGTCATCATTAAAAATGGCATCTAAATTATTTTTCTAAAAAATATTGCGCTTTAACATGGCTGCTACAAAACCGCTACGTCGAAAAGAAGAGGGGCAGAAGAGGAGGAGGAGGGAATAGGGGAGGGGCTACGAATCGTCCTAGTCGTTACTCGATACGACTTTTTTGCTCGCTTCGTGGCAAATTAGGCCCAATGAGCGTTGTCAAATGGCCAAATACGGTACTATGTACTGCCTTGCCAATACTTTAACAATACTTTAACCGTACCTACGAGAAATGGCAAAATCTTTTTTGGAGTGGGACACAGAATATTCAATCTTTCCTTAAAAAGCCTTTATTTTATTTGAATCTGTGTTTATCCATATACGGTACCTTAAGTATTTAAATGTCATTGACAATTGGGATTTCTTATATTCTTTATTGAAGGAGGTGGTGTAGTGGTCAATGGCGCACTGTGACCCACATATGGTCATGGGCTCGAATTCGGATCAAAACTTCCATCCTTCCGGGATCGCTCAATTGGTACCAGACTCGTTTGGGTGGATAGAAGCAGCGACAAGGCACTTCGGCTGCCCACCATAAATCATTGTGTGTACCCCATACCCATTCAATGAGTCCCTATCATTCTGAATGGCTATCGAAAGCGGAGAGCATCCTTCGCCAGGCAGACGGGTTGATTGATCTTTCAAAATTTTTTGAACTAGATAAATCTTTTTCACGAGACGTTGGTCTTTCAGATTGCGAAATTTCAAGAAAATTCAAAAACTGGAGAAAAGGGAGCGCATTTTCCCTCATAAATACCTTTGCGGGCCCTGTCGGAAACACAATTACAATGGTGTTTGGTTAGAATCAATAAACTCGCCAGTAATTAATGGCTAACTTTTCTGATAGGGATAATTGCAGAGTAAGGGAAAGGGCACATGTTTTCGGATTCTCTCAACTCGACGATTACGTGGATACGTCAGGAGAGCAAAAAGGAAAAGCGTGAAGTTGCATCCCCTCGGGCTCTAAAAAGAAAGTAAAGTTGAAGTTTTTAGTCCTTTAGAAGAAAATGAAGGTAAAGTTTGTAGAGTCAGTGCTCTTTCTCCAGAGCCCCCGGGATAAGAGAGTTGAGGAGAATGGTAATCTATCTTCCAACAAGGAAACTCTGACCCAGTACAGACAGAGCAATAGTACCTTCATCGAGCGGGATGAAGCGCACCTTTGAGGACGTTTTTTAATCAAAAAACAAATAATAAACAACCGATCCAATGTTAGGATGCGCCCACTACCCTATTTTAACTGGGCCGTCACAGCGAGAATCACCCTGCGTGAAAATGGGTGCCCCTTTCCTTCTAAGCTGTTCTGGTCCCGATTTGTCGATCCCAAAGGACTGGAACTGCCTTGCTTGAAGGGGGCATACATCGCGCCAGTTGCGTGACGCCATTTGAAGCTGGTTTCCAAGGAAATATGCACAAAATGTTTATGATTTCCATATAAAATAAATAAATCACATGTGGAATTGACCGTGTCCAATTTTCCGAGTCACAGATATTTATAAACAAAGATTATGGAGTTGGAATCTCAAAAATAACCAATAAGGAACTTCTATAGGATTTTGGACCGACGCTTCTTTGGATTGTTGATGGGGGCCAAGCCGTGTGCCGCAAATTCTACTCGTACTCTGTTTCTTCAATTTTCTTGATGGATTTTTTTTTGGTGAAAGTTTTAGTTCAGTGGCCCATTTCCTCGGAAGAATACCTCGGATCCAAACAAATAGCAACAAAACGAAAAGCTCTCAGACGAAATCCAAAAACATGCTGATGGTCGTTGTTCGATGTTATAGTACTTAATTTGGGACGTTTCCAAGAGGGAGGAGCGGGTTCTCACCGAATTGCTCAATTTTTCATACTTTCCCATCTGTGAACAAGTCTCAAGCACCACTTATCGGATACGAATAGGAGTAACGACATCAGGGAGGAAATAACGACTGACAATGATATTACTTAAATTTCAACACCGATTTTGCAGGAAGCTTGAAAAATGGTAAAGAGATGAAATTTCCCAGCAATTTTGAAATTTGTATACCTCCTCCCGAGTGGGAGAAGTGACAAACATAATGAACACGGCGTTTTCTTCTGATCAATCAATCTGCACACTTTTACAGGTGATTATTATGAAAATAAGCAACCAAGTAAATGTAGATGTAACCAAACAACATTTTGCCAAAGCTAACGAATGCATATTTGAGCAGGTTTGATGTCTCAAACGAACAAGGAAGCAAACAGCTAACTCCGAAGAGGAGGAAGGCACTATAAACTTTTTTCCATGGGGAAAAATCGCTTGCTCCCCGACCCGTCAGGGAAGGTTTCCGCTCTGGGTATGGACTCTAGGCCTATCATAACGGCAGCAATATTTACTACCTAACCTCCATTTATATGAGATGCGGCTATCCATTCCTCCCTGGAATCACTGTTATTATTATACCAGCAATGATTTCATGCTGTTCCATCACCCTATTCGAAATGCCTATGCCAAAGACCTCCTGAAAGCCTATGCATAGAGATGGCATCCGATATAAAGATCCAATAAACTAATATCTCAATGCACCGCTTCAGACATACTCGAAGTTCGGCATGAATTTTCGGAAAGCACGATAGAGCAGTGGATTGCTGCGATAGTTTAAACGCAATGGTTCGAGTTCGAGAGCTCTCAGGGACCTCTATTTTGTCTATGGCTGAGAACGTTGGATTCTTCCCGATTACTCATGTCAAATTAAGCCTCCCATACTTTCACGGACCACCAAGCTTCATTAGTAGCGTCAATTATTTGCCATGTCCATATGTTCGTTAAAAGTGCCCTGACGTTTCTGGGTGCAAGTCGAATGCTCGGCGCATCTAAGGCAGTTTTTGTAAGGGCTTCTCTCTTCCTCCTAATTATTTATTTGTTTATTTATGTCGTTCAACTTTTACAGCACAATAATGCACAAAGGTACAACAAAAACACCTAATTTGCGTTGGAAGTTCGACACATTTGATTGCTCTTTAGGTGACAGTAGCTTTAAAAAGGAGGATGCTACTTGTGTCAAATAAAATTCAATGGGAAGAGTTTAGGAGTTCTTTGGAGGTTCAGCTAGGTGACGTCACTTCGACAGCGTCAATGAATTGCATGGCCATTTCAACTTTTCACAATTGCATTGTTCGTTGTTTCGAAAAATTGTTCAAATTACATCAGAAGAGGAAAATGAATTAAAAGGGGAACAATGGGTGGGACATCATTTCCTGGAGTGGAGGCCTATGTATGTTAACTAGAAAAGCCTACACGAATTCATGGGGAAATTCTGAACTAACTAGCTGCTACTCTAGGGTTTGAAGATGACGGAACGTCGACTTATCCTTAATTTGTTGAAGGCCAGGATCATTTCTGGGTGGAAGGCCCCAATTCATTGAATATCATTTCTACCACATGTCAATTGATTCCCCCTTAGAAGTTATTGCAGTCCCACATGATTGATAAGTTGCGGATACAACTGGAGGAAATCCTTCAATTTATCAAAATATATTGTTATTTTTTGAAGATCCGGAAGTTTATATTTTAATTTAACCAGAAACAGATCAAGAATCTAGAATTNAAGTTATTGCAGTCCCACATGATTGATAAGTTGCGTTTCAACTGGAGGAAATCCTTCAATTTATCAAAATATATTGTTATTTTTTGAAGATCCGGAAGTTTATATTTTAATTTAACCAGAAACAGATCAAGAATCTAGAATTGGTAAAAATGTATGGGTTTGCAACGGATTGCTTCTTATACTAGATATTGGGATTAGATTTGATTTTATATGGTTAATTGATCTTCAACCTACTGATTGTGAGAACAATTTTTTTCTCTCAGAGTGGCTTCTTAGCCATGTGGATGTTTATGCTTATTATCCAAAGATGTAATGTTTGTGACAGGATCACCACAAGGAATACAAAACAGCTATTAGATTACGGTAGAAGAAGTCAAGTAACACTTTGGCGAAATATGTAGCAATTATATAAGGCAGAACAATAGCGGTGACAAGAGGTGATGAACCGATTCCGAGAGCGCTGAAGTCAAGAGGAAGAGCGAAGTTGCTCAGAAGTGAAGGAAATCACTTTCGGCTTCCTTGAGAGGTTTGATCGAGGCTCGTTTAGGGAGAAAATAGCTTCACAATAGACAAATGACATTTCGTAGAGCTTTCCATAGTTGGTAAAGGCAGATAATTTGATACAAAAAGATGAAGTCATTTGTCGTAAATCAGTCCTTTTCATGTCACGCCTCGCATTTAACTCTCATTTGAAATCTTATGACTAAAAATTTTCCTTAACCTAGTTTGCAGGCTCTGGATCCATTTGACTACATTATGGGCCCAAGATTGAGCACAGTCCACGCAATGGAGGAAGATAGTATGATTAAAGAAAGTGGGTGAAAAAAATTCTAGGCGAGCACCCACTGGGTAGCGCCCGAGTTNATCGAGGCTCGTTTAGGGAGAAAATAGCTTCACAATAGACAAATGACATTTCGTAGAGCTTTCCATAGTTGGTAAAGGCAGATAATTTGATACAAAAAGATGAAGTCATTCGACGTAAATCAGTTCTTTTTATGACGCGCCTCGCATTTAACTCTCATTTGAAATCTTCTAACTAAAAATTTTCCTTAACCTAGTTTGTAGGCTCTGGATCCATTTGACTACATTATGGGCCCAAGATTGAGCACAGTCCACGCAATGGAGGAAGATAGTATGATTAAAGGAAGTGGGTGAAAAAAATTCTAGGCGAGCACCCACTGGGCAGCGCCCGAGTTTAGCCTTGCCTGATGGCCCTGAATCCTGTTTCGAGACTCCTTTCACATTTCTGGCATGAACGGTGCTTTGAACTAGGAGCCGCCCTTCTGTCAAACATGACTCTCTTCAACAAAAGGTGTTGGCGGATTTTGTTTAGGAATACGATATATTCCGTGCTTTGTTTCAGAAATGTGAGAGAGAGCTCTTTCACTCATCCCAAAGGGCGGATATGGTATCGTTGAAGTGATTCCCAAGGAATAGATTGCCCTTCGACCTGCGAGGCTTTATCGATTGAAAAGGTGAATTTTATTAAAATTTCCTGGATTTCGCTACTACTCTGCACTTCTTGTAGGTCTGCATTTGACGTGTGACCTTTCCGATTATGTTCAGTCAGATTATGTTGTCAGCAGCAGCATTATAGTAACTTCATAGAAGTTCTAGTACTATACAAGTTTAAATATTTGTGAGTAATAGTTCACAAAACAGCAACCTTATGTAATTTTAATATAGTTTTAAATAACTTCAGTAAAATTGCATCAACTGAGCCTTACTTTTCAGTTAGAAAGGTGAGAAATGCTGCCGTGAATTAACGGCAACGATAGGGTCTCAAGAGGGAAAAAGTTTTGACGTGCAGAATTTCATGGCAATTAATGATCCAATAAAATATCGAGGGTTGCCACACTGAAGAGCATCGAGGGTGCCCCTAGACGTCAAAGTAAAAAAGATTTTCCTTAAGTGAAGTGGAATGAAAGCGAGCGAGAAAAATCGGATCAAACAATCTTCAGCATTTCACCCTGGGTGGGTGAGTGCAAAGATTCGTGCAGGATCAATGTCCCACTGAAACAAAAAATTGAAAAAAGGCGACCTGTTTAAAATGGGTTGGGGAAAGTCATGAACAGACGGGCGGTGGTGAAATTTAAAAGGGATTTGGCATGGTAACATTTTGATCAGCTGATTTTAGCACTCTCCAACTAGGAACACTTCCCCGGGATCGGCGATAAGAGGCTAAAAGCAATGTGATTACCTCAGTGCCGAGTGGGCAGCCTCGTGAATCATGCACTATTTACCATATCTGCGAGTAGAAGCTTGAGAAAATTGTAGATAACTAAGCTCTATTTAGGATGTATTTTTATTCGGATTACATAGGAAGACTTGGTTTTCAAGGGAAAAGGCTGGCTCACATATGTGTAATCAGGAGGCATAAGGCTCAAATTAGCTCGGGTTTTGTCATCCCTTTTTCTAAAAATGCTCACTTTACTCATCCGGTACCGGGAAGCTGAATGATAAACAAGTTGTGTGTAATTGCTTGGATTTTTTCGAATAATGGCAACTGTTAAGGTGACTATCAGATGGATAGGACGAGTTAATTCAGATGATTCAGTCTTGAAGCCTGAAAATTGATTGGCTTTCCTTTCCCTTTCCTTGTATCTGCCTTTGGGTACTTTTCAGCTCTTGCTTACCTGAATACATTCCTCTGGGGAACCTTTAACATCTAGTAGTCCCATTGTAAATAAGTCACACCTAGGACTAAAACTTCATCGTAGTGGGGGTAGCTGGCTGGAAAGGGAAGGCCAGATGGGATAGCTTTGACCCGATCCCTTCTCGAGAAGGTGACCCTCCCACCATTAAAAAATAATGTTCTTCACCAAAATACCGTATGCCAAATCGCGAAATGTAAAGGAAACCGGGCCTGAATCTTATGGGCGAAGGCAGCGTCTAATGAGACCTCCTGGAATTGCTTCATTCCAGCTCAATCCCACAAGAGGTTTTAAGAAAGGCATAGCTTTTTCCTTTTCTCTAAGGTAAGACTGAAAAGATCTTTTTTTTCAGACTTTTGAGAACAACCTTGTAACGTAGGGCGACGATGAATGGCAAAGAAATGGATGTAGGAATCTGGGCGCAGAAGGATTTTGGGCAGCTCACACATCTGAATAGGCGTGCATGGGACTGAAGAAAAACAGAGGGCGTTTTGGAGGGCATACATTCTGGATAGAAGATGCTTCATTCCTAATGATGAATTTTATTAGATTACAGGCTCTTCAATAGATGGCTTTGTGTGGGTATTCATTCCTGAAATAGCCCGCATGTACTTTAAGGGACAACGCGTCGGGCACTTTCTCCCAGAATCGAAAATTTCACTGCTACTATTTTTCAAATAAAGGAAAAAATTATCGAAACAACTTGGTACGAGTCAGCAATTAGGGGCTCTACGTGGTCAGCGATTGGAAAATAGCCGTATTTGTAAGACTCCAGTTCATGGCATCCCATAGCAAAATACTGGACCATAATTGGAAAGTGCACTCTTGCTAGAGCCCCACTGATTAGGTTTTACAGGCGTCGCTGTTTTTTGTCTTGCCACCTCATCAAATCATTCAACCAACTTTGTCCGTATTCTGTAGAATCTACAATGGCACCAAGGATCCCTACAAAACTTTCCGGCAAGGAACCACGATGTTCCGAAAGTTCGACGACACCTAGTTCAGCAACAGACCTTTCCAACGAGATTTTTTCACTTATTCTCAGGCTCTCGAAAATTTTTATACATTTTATCCCATTACTTTTACTTTTTACCTCGTTTTTACTTACTCTATGCTTTTACTTACTCTATGCATTAGACTGAACTAGAGCAGATGGAGTAAGTCAAATACCCCTTTCACTCCAACATGAAGCCCTATCCTTCACGGTGCTGTCATACCATCTGGTTTTCAGCATGGAATTAATTGTAATTTGACTTCATCAACATTTTCCGCTTTAGAATATAGAACTACGGGGTCGTGGTCGCGGTCCTGGTCCTTTTACCTAAATGCCGAATAGGCTCAGCCGCCGTTCGGTTCGGTGGGAAAGCCTTTTTCGAGTTACCATATCCTACACTCCATCAGGAAAGTATGTGGTTGAAGAGGATTCTCAAGGTTTCTAGTGCCTTCAAACACGCGAAGAGAAATTTTTCAAAAGAAAAGTCTTCTCAACATCAGATCTCTACAAATTAAATTTTTGCTCCGAACAGAAAAAACAATTCGGATGACGAATCGGCGAAAGAGCTGCTTGATCGAATATCCTACCGCTGAATATGCGGGGATGGCAAAGTGCTTCAAATCTACTCAGAGCTCGTTTTGAGAGTGAGCCTAAGAAAAACAGTAAGGAACTTAAGCCTTCATTGACAGCAGAAAAATCTAACCCTGCCATGTCGCATGGAATTGTGTGCAAAGATATGATTGCTCCTTCTTCTGTATTCCACTGGTGTGGAGCAGTAGTATCGAATTTGTCGCGTCGCGGAGAGAGGGACGCCGCGCGCGAAGGAGTGTAGCAGAATGCAGCAGCGGTAAAAAAATGTAGGAAAAAAGCCAAAACACTATAAAGCATACCTGGAGTGGCGGAATACACTGAATTGGGCCAACAATGAAAGAAAATTTTCAGGTCAGCTCTTCTTCTTCTTTTTTTCCAGCGCATAACCCACACCGTCGTAGGGTCAGCTAATCCTGTCGATCGTCCTCACATCCTTCTATCTACGGCATCTTCTGCCGCTACTTTAGCATCAGCGAGGTCTTTCTTGACCACGTCGTGCCACCTGATCTTTGGGGCTCCCAGTGGCTCCTTCCCTTGAGCCTGGAAGCCCCAAAGAAGTCAAAGAACAGGTGGCGGGACGTCAGGTCAACTGGATTCATTCATTTTTTAACTCCAGTGCCCTATTGTCATAGCTTACAAATTAGAAATGCGCCTACCATGTGGCTTTGTTGCCCGTTAACTTCTTGATTAACTAACCCTTCTACGAATATGTATTAGTACTTATATAATTCTCTGTATTCCCCTCATTAACATGATATATATCTCCTCTATTTATGGCATACATAACAAGAAGGACTCATATCCTTCCCAAATATGTTGAACTAATTGAATTAGTGGATATAGAACCGTCCGTGCCTTGAGTATTTACTGCCCCTATCCCGTCTGACCCTTTTCAGCCCTTTATGAGCCTTAATTTATTCTGAATGCAATGGCTTCACGTCATTTTCGTGCAGGATTTTCTGAGAAACCAGTAATGAACGGAAGAGTACATGCGGGATTTGCAATCCTCTGCTTGGCTAACAAGTAAAAGAGGCATTGGAAAGCTCGAAGTTTCTAATTTCCCTAGAAATGCCCTTTATGAAGTCTTTTTCCAAGGGTAGGCTGTGAAAAGGTGACCACTGATCAGTACTTTACAGACCTTCCCTACCCTAAAGAAGTGGGCATTATGAGGAAGTGGGGATAGAATTTGTGACCTCAGATTTTTCTGCGGGTATGACATTCGGAGGACATTTGAGGACTCCAAGAGCCCATTTCCTCCATTGTCGGGTCATTTTCTAGCGCAATTGATTTGCATGGCGTAATCCATGCAGGGCTATAGGCTATGGGAAATCGGGAAATAATGGCTGTTTTGAGTAGATAATTTCAAATTCTACCATCACCACACTCAAAATCGAGCAAATTGTTCGGTCTAACAAACCAATAGTTACCTAGTTATAATGAACCAGTCTGTTTCGATTGGGCTTTGGCCATGGAACGACGAGGACAGACGGAGGCCGCTCATCTCCATAACTAATCGGGATTATCAAGTTACCGCTCGTTTCTGCTGCCATTCAACTATGTTCCACTGGATTTTTTCAAAAATCTGAAGACCCAGAGAGGAATGGAAGCAGACTGTATCGTGTCCTGCATGAAGTCCCTTTTACAGACGAATTCTTCCTCACCTGGTCAAATGGTATTGGTCTTGTCCAGGAGGATAAAAAAATTGATGTGGACCTGACTTAAATTTCAAAGGTTATTTGTAGTCCAAATTTTATAGAAAAAAAGAACAAGTCTTCCTCGTGGAATTCTAGGAAATTGTAGGCACGATTCCGCTTTATTTCTGGATTAGATGGTACTGATACCTGCTCTGGCGTCGGCAAAGATATTTCGAGGTGATGTAGGTGATAGACCATGAAACTGCTTCAATAGGGCCTGGTCAAAGTCCCTATGTATAATTTTGTTGGCCCCTTCCATCTACGAATTGCGGATTACTTCCAGGTAGACGAGTACTTTGGTGTCGTACGGTACCATTCTGGTGGTGCTTTAGGTTTTAATTACATGTGTTCAACATGAAATTTTCGTGGGATTTTATTATTTTCTATAAAATAAATGAAAGTTGCTTTGATACCCTTGCTAGGGCTTGTGTAGAAGATGTATGTGGGCATGGCAACCTTGTCATTGTTCTTCTTCAAAATGCAAATGGACTTGGTACTTTCGGATGTTTGTTTATGATTATGCTCTTCTTAATCTTATCTAGCAACTTCCACTTTTCAACTTTAGTAGTCCCATTTGAACATGCTTTGAAGAGACTTGGCAATTACATAGTGTTTCCTCTCAACCTTTTCTCCAGTAGCTTCTCAATCAAAATTCTTCTTATCCACATCTTCGCTTTTTCTTCGATTTTACTGCTGAACGTAGTTCCACTTTTGAACCGAATTTCGTGGCTGTAATATGCTTTTTTGAGTTTCTCTTTCGTTTTTAAGAGGTTTTCTTCAGAGGAAATTCCGTCCTTGGTATCAATAAATAATGCTAGGTAGGGCACTTCATTGAACTCCTGCAGGTGGTCGAGGCTTTATGAGGCTTGTGCTGAAAAAGTCAAGGCATATCCTCATTCATTCAAGAAGGTCTTCTCCTGAAGCATCGTCCGTCGTTTTTTCTCTTTCCATCTAGAAGACGATCTTGATCCCTATGAAGGTGTGACCAGAGAAGTCTTCGAAGGCTATTGAAAACGATAAATCAATGTTGGAAATGAATTATTCTTGCGTCTCAATACGTGTAAGTATATATGAGGCACTTACCAAACAATTACTAGCCGCTAATAACAGTAGGATGGTGTTGTAGCGGCAACATATGTAGGTGTGGTCAGAAGACTGGATACAGGTTCATACTCGCGCAAGCTAACCAAGACTTCCATCAATTTGCATTTGCTAAACGGTATCCAACTCATCTGAAATAATAAAAATAGTGACTTGTACCTCTGCCGGCCACCCCAAACCACTTTATAGATGCCTTCACACCGCCACATTCTTCGGAATGGAATTTGAATGCGGGACGCATTTTAGAAAGTGTCCCAGCCCTCAATGGCCTCTAGTCTGAATGCTGAGACATGCGTAGACTACCATCGGATTCTGTCATTACCAAAGGGCTAAGATATGTACAGCATTTCTCTCCTAGTCTGAATTGGATTCTGTATTAAATTCCAAGTTTTCTCATCTTGAAGCCTCGGCATTGCTAATGTTCTTGAGATTGTTTTTCATCTTAATATTGAATTGAAAAAATGAAAATTGAAAAATTCTAAGAACTGGATGACGTCGTTACCGAAGAGCTAAGATAGCTCACAGCATGTCTATCTGTGAGGTTCTTCTCCTAGATAGTACCAGTAGGTGAAGATAGAAGAAGCTTGGCAATCAGGACATTTACAGTTCCCTGATCAAGGGGTCAGTTTACGGGTTGACATCCGGGTTGCGGTCTATCTGACAGTTGTAGGCTACTAGAGAACTGTCTGCTTATTACCGGAACAGTTTTTTGGGCAAAAATTACGACGAAAGTATGGAACGCAAGTCGATTGCAGGGCTCAACCTATGCGGGATTGGTCGCATAGGGAACGATGGCTCGTACGTAGATATTAGCAGATTACCATACCACCAACCAATACAAAGTCACGCACACTTCCTCGTCAACTAAAGGTTACCTAGTTGTCATAAACTAGTATTACCCGATTGTGTTTTGGTCTCGGAACAACGAGAACAGCTGCAGTACGCTCATCGCCGAAACTAAGCAGGATTATCGAATTATTGCCAGTTCCTGGTCTGATTGATCTGTGTTTTACTGGGTTTTTCAAAAATTCGAGGTCCGACGGAGAAGTGGATGCAAACAATACACCGTCTGGGCAGAAAGGGGCTAAGCATCCATTTAAGTGATATTTTTGTAGATATCAAAGAGATTAAAGAAAATTTCCATGATTCCAAGGTAGTTTGAAAGGCTCTCTGTGAAGCAACTTTTCAGAAGAGGGTTTTTTTGGAGTTTTCCAGATATGCGAGCGTGGTGGGTATTTTCAGAGTATTTGAACCCGAATTGTTCAGGTTCGACCTCCTTGCTGTCTCGGCATGATTGGTCCAGTCGGAAAGATTCTTCAAGCCCGTAATGTTTGAAACTTCTACTAACTGAATTTCCTACTTCTTCGCCTTCGTCTGGACCTGTCCCGACCTAAAGCATGAGTAAGTTGCCTTTTCTCTAACACTTTAATAGAAAGCGCAAGATGAAGTTCTATATCAAAAGGCTTGAAGAAGTTTATTCAACTATGGACTCGCTGCAGCACCCGTAACTCTCTGAAGGGCAGTGTAGGTGACGGGACTCCTACGGACCGCATAGGGTTATTGAAACAGCTCTCCTAGTTCGAATTATAACAGATCGTCGTCTTCTACCTACATATATGCCTGCTGTCATCACTTCGAGGTTGGAGGTTTGGGCTTAGGTTTAGGGATACTGTAGAAGGTATAGCATTCACTGATTACGGTGACCTCGTGACGGCTCTGTTTCTCAATGCAGATTGCCACTCACGTGAAATAGTCTGGGATCGTTAGTGGCAGTTGGACGCCGGAGTGATTTTCATTGAAAATTCAGAAAAATCAACCTTTGAACGATTTGTGTTGCAGAGCTAATTCCGTTTGTAGTGCGTACGAAAATAATCGGGACTAAGCTTTAGTGAGAGTTCGGGGCAATGTAGGAGACTGTCGACTAACGTTCCGAATTCATGGGAACATGGCCTCAGGTATAAAAAGGCATTCGGGAGTCACGTTCACCCATCAAGCTGCATTTACTGGTGCAACAAGGCCCTGTCATTGCTTGAATTTATACTCATTTTTATTATTGTCAAGTAATTTGCGAAAGAAACAAACTTTGTAGGTTCTCCTAGAATTTCAGCGTCACACAGCTCAATCGGAATTGTAATGCGACGAGGAATGATTGGTGTCCTGCTCCTTCTTACTGTGCTATTCGACAACAGCCTTTGCCTTTCTGAAAAAGGAAGAATTGCCCTGACGAAAGTATGTCCTGCAATTTTTTCATTCCTTGAAAAAGGAGGGCTCGTGAGATTGGCTTTGGAATAGATGAAGTATAAGTAGTAGGTTCAATTTGCAGCGCAGGAAATTCGTGACAGAGGCGGGCTATTAGCGACAACCCCTTCACTCTTCGTCCCTGAAAACCGTATAGCTCCTTCAAACCTCAGAAGCCATCTGAAGTATACCTCGAGCACCTTACCTTATCGAAGTAGGCTTCTTCGAAGCGCAGTCTCATGGGGTATCGTGTAATTAGTGGACTCAAAAATATGCGAATTTTTCAATGGACATAAAGGCTAGGAAGAGCGACGGATTTAAAAATGCGTACTTCCTGTACTAGTTCAATCTCAGCGCTGTACAATGTGCTGACTTTCTTGCATGGTTGTGTAAGATGTGTATTCCCGTAATTAGGTGGCTATTATACATTGACGTTGTGCCCGAGCTTGCCTTGACTGACCTGGTCACTTTTCACACAACGTTGCTCCACGCTATATCTGTGCTACACAGTCTATCTCCGAAGTACCGTCTCAGGAAACCCGTTTTACACGCCCTCAATGGGCGTTCCTATCAAGGAGCTGCTATTTGGCGGAATATAGCTCTTATATTACCACCGAAACAGCTCCCCGTCATATCAACTTCTTATTAACCAAAAATTACCTTACTCCAATATTATGGTTATTAGTAGATTTTGTGATTGAAATGTCTGCAAGTTTCAGGCATACAAAGGCATCAACATTGAAGAGCGTCGTGAGAGATTGAGAAATCTCGGCTTGAGTGCTTCGGAGCAAAACACCATATCAGGAACAGTCGGACAAACAACACTTGTAGACTTGACATCCGAAGACGTGAGCGTTTCGTTGCGGTCGCAAAATCTTTTACCTCTATTGAGCTTTCATTGAAGGTGTTGGATGGAGAGAGTACTGCGGTTGACGACGATTCGATCCTAGCAATAAATCGGAGAGAAGGAATCGATGAGTATTTGTATGGTGGCGATATGATCCTTACTGAGTGAGTTTATTTTTCATAAAGACTGAAAAGGATAAACAATAACAATCACCCCTACTTAGTTTGAGGGGGTTTTCCATAATGGCGCCAGATCGTACCAACAAGTACAGCTGGCGATGGAAACTGTACTAATCACCATTCACTTAAGAACCAATACCGTATTCTCGCAACTGCTCTGCCCTGCGGGCGATTCAGCTCAAGACTGTGTGGTTTATCTCCATGAGAATAACTGAAAAAGTCCATGGTTTTAGGAATGACCTATCATTTCGAAGGCAGTCACCCTTCCCCGTAGGTTTTTATGGTCGATAGTATCTTTACAGCGCAGTTGGTCTGACAAGTTTATCACCGCTCGAGCCAGCATGTCTATTCGTCCAAACCAATTTGGTTCTAGTCAACTGAACTCGGATACGAGGCCGATCCGATTGCCATAGTGCGATATGAGCTGGACATCAATTCATTGACAAAGAGCCCTAAATTCTTCCCTAACGTTTTTTAGTTTTTTCTGCTTTCAACCATTACAATCAGTTTATGATGTTGATACAGTATCATGGAGAAGCCGTATCCGATAACCATATGGGTGAAGATAGCTGAATTAGTTGCACCTTTAAATAGACACATAACTTTATTCCAGTGTGGAGTAAGAAAGTTAGTAAATTGATGGTGGAGAATAGCACAACGGTGGTAAAGAAGGCAAGAAAACCGGGACGAACTGCCAGTTGTGTGCAATTGCGTAGAGCTGGCTACAGTGGGCCAAGAATGCCGAAAATGCCTTTGGCATCTTTCATAGTCCNATCGGTCGAGGAGGCCGCGCTAGTTATGGGTGCCGCCGTGGACGGTCCCGCGCGATCAGTCGAGCGATCAGTCGAGCGACCAGTCGAGCGACCGGTCGCGCGACTGGTCGCGCGACTGGTCGTGGACTATGAAAGATGCCTTTCACTGTCGCCATGAGTCACTATCAGTCTTTTGAGTTTTTAATGCGTGTGCTACATTGTGAATAGTGCACACTCAACAGGGCCATCGTACCTACTTTTGGTTGTGTACGTTGCCCAAGACAGTCTTGGAACCCTTACACACCCTGTTTACGCCCAAGACGGGGTATTGTGGGATGGGTTATCCTCTAGGAGGCTACAAACTCATCCTAGGAGCATATTTTAGAAATTATGAAACGTTAGTAGAACTATTCCGTGAACTTTAGGGAACAGCTGAGTGCCTTGGAGCATCCCAATCGGCAGAAACGTCAAATTTCCTCAAGAACCAAGCGCTGGGAGAATAACACGGTTTTTTACTATTTCGACGTTAATATAAGTAAGTTTTTGAAAATAAAAGTAGTGTTCACCCAGCAATTCTCTACCTTGATCAGGTGGTTTTAGCTGCTGCTAATCAAGATCTTGTGAGGACACATCTCAAATACATTAGCAACCGTACTTGCGTAAAATTTGTCGAGAATGCCAATGCGATAAATCGTATAAAGGTGATCGATGGAAGTGGATGTTGGTCCTACGTAGGAATGCTAACAAGAGAACAAGAACTCTCTTTGGCTAGTGGATGCTTCAGCGTAAGTCCTTAGAATAAGTGTAAAAATTTTCAAAAATAGTTATTTTCAATTCCCCCCTCCCTCCCATAAAATCACTGTGTTTCCCACGCTTCCCTCATTGAGCTTGTGAGAAGGTAGTCAGCTTGTAATAGTAGCAAAGAATTCCCCGTGACAAGCAGTAGGTGGGGTCGGTATGGCGCCGACATGTGGGAAGAGGTAGCTGTCCTACGGTTCAGTGTTCTCTCACTGATCTGGGTAACCTGCGTTGCAAGCCAGCCA
>UZAF01020157.1:0-11514 GCA_900617895.1 Haemonchus placei | reverse complement strand
CCCACTGCTTCAGACGAAGAACAACAAGGATAGGTGTCATCCGGTGTTCGTACAGCACATTCATCGCTAAACCACTTTTCATAACGACACCGATGTTTTCCAGGGGATTTAATAGTAACATACCTCCCATAGTCTACTTGAGAAGTGAGGGAATACGACTGTGACATATCCCGTGCGATCTCTCTTTCGACTACTGGATTATTTTTACATCGGCTGTGAGCAGCATCTCGATCGCCGCCAGAGGATGACATCGTATTGCGTCTGGATGAATCTGACGAAAGTGACTCTACATCACTGCTCTCAGTTTGCGAACTAGCAGCCTAAAAGATGAGAAAAATCAGGTCAAACGCCTCGGCAACGATTCCGTCGCTGTTTTTTTGGCAACGATGTTTTGACTATTATTACTTTCTCCTTCATTACTACTTTCATTTAATTTGACAAAGCTATTTTATGTTGTGTTGTAAACAGATTAAAATAATACTTAACAACACTCATTGAGCCCAGCCGCTTAATCGGATACCGCAGTACCATCCAATTCGCAACTGGTTCATAACAAGATATGGTGGTTAACGTGAAAAATTATAAATGAGAAAAAAATATTAGCAATCTGAACAATTCTACAGCCAAAGAGAATTCTTTGAAGGTTGCTTCCAAGTTACATCCCGGTTATATTTCACTTATATTCGGTATTGCATCAACGTCATTGAAGTATTAGCGCAACGATCAACAATAATAACACAATAAAAAGTTACTAGCTACTGAAATCGAAAATAGTAGCAAATAAACTGAGGAACCCGTTCATGAACCTCTTTACGAACTTTGGTTCCGAAAAATAAAATATCCAATACTCACTAAGCTTCCGTTCATTACTGAGCTTCGTGCAACGCATCCATTCATTGGAGGCTGAGCATCATCGCCGCTGGCTATTCCGTTCACCGACGCTGCTCGATCGTCGACAGGGGTGGGTTCAGGTATGGCAGCAGTGTTAGACTCTTTCTGAGTGGAAGAGTCTCGACGGGCACTCAAACCGCCACTCTTCTTGCGGCGATTATTTGGCATCTAAAAAGGTACGGAAGATTGAAAACACTAGGAAGAATAATAAAACGATCTTAAGGATAACAAATGTGATTATATGAACAATGTGATTATATGTGATCACGGAGGAAGCATCAAGGGAGCAAAGTAAAATAACCTTGCGGATAACAAATGTAAACATGTCAACAAGATCACTTGGTCAATAGTATCAGAATTCAACCGTTTTGACAGTGAGAACCACCAGGATGGAATTCTTTATTGAAACATGTATAGCGAGCAGCGCTCGGAAACAGGAAACCCGTTCAATCTTCTCCTGTAAGTGAATTGTAGAGCAGTGAGAATGTGGAAAATGGCAAGATAACAGAAAGAAAAGCGAAGAGATAGAAGTGTCATGAATTAAAGGTCATACAAGTAGATGTAAGAAAGGCACAACACTTTTAGGAACCTCGTAAGCAAAAAATAGTTACAATAGCTGGACAATTCTTCACAGCATTTTTTCGATGTTTTATCAATCCATATACCGGTAGCGATGGAAAGAAAACTCAAGTCCATTCTCAACCATCACTTCTGAACGAGCAGATTCGTCTTCTTGAAAACGATCCCAATCGACACCGCTGAGGAATACATCAGCGTCACAACTGGAAAAACATTAAAAAAGTGAAAGAATTTGACTTCGTTCGGTCAATAATGAATTAGGAAAGGGGACTATTTCAGGCCAAATATCCAAAGATTTTAGAATAACAGAATGAGAATGACAAAAAAAAAAAACAAATGTATTGAGAACGCCCTTACTCTTTATGTACTTTAGTAACAACAAGCTCATTCACATAGTCCTTTTCTAAAGCCATTTTATAAATTTCTCCGCCTCCAATATTCCAGATCTTCTCAACCTTCTCCGACAGTGGACCATCAATTAGCTCTTTCACAATTTCGTCAAAGTTGTTACTAAAACATTACATAAATCCATACAGATTATTTATACCGAATCAATGCGAGATGACCAACAATGAAGCCATAAAAAATAAATGTTACCTGATAATGAGATTATCATCTCTGCTTTCCGGGAGCGTTCGCGTTATCACCACATTTAGCCGGTCTTTCAGAGGACGGAACTTCTTGGGAATGCTTTCCCAGCACTTGCGGCCCATGACGACGGCATTAACCTAGAGAGATACGTTTGATCAAATTTTCACATGCTCATCTGACGTCGATAACTTTTTGTCGACTGGCAGGTAATGAAACAGGTATTAGGGCCAAAAATAGGTCATCTAGTATCAAGATCTTCTACAGAATTAATTCTCAATACTTTTAAACGCCAAAGCAACTGCTCCTGCATAACTATTTCCTTGGCGCAAGAAGCAGGGAAAAAACGAAACGTGTGAGAAAGGCATCGGAACCCGCAGCAGGTTCATCGTCAGTTTCATGATTCTTAGCAGGGTTCACGAGATCACGTGGGAAACGAAACCAACTTTGGACGGATCCTTCGTTTTCGATGTAGTATCAGCGAAAAACTTCATATCTTTCCGTAACGACCACGGTAGAGCGTTATTTTTCCCAATACCACAGTTTGAGTCCACAGCCACAATCAGGCTCATTTTACGGAGAACATTTGGTTGTTTCATGATCTGGGAAACACATTCAGATCTTTTCGTTGAAACGAAATAAAATAAATACAGCCAAAAAAGGAAGAGTCACAAGAGATTCACACAAAGATCGACGAAAACACACAAATTAAAATAAATGCTAATAGATTGGTGGAGCAGGTCCTTAAGACATGTTCGTACTACAAAAAACGACTTCCCTATAAGAGTTTTTTCTGAGCAGCTGAGACCGTAAAAGGTATTACTTTCAGAGCAAAAAACGGAAATCAGCAAGAACATATCAAAGGCGAATTAAAGACAAACACTTCCGGAATTCTCCAAAGCATATCAGATACGCACACCACGCAAGATGTTTGAGAAGGCAAAGATTGACAATACTGGGGAAGAATGATCATCCAAGGTTTCAGAAGAAAAGCATAAAATCCAATGCAACGCAAAGCACAAGGGAACGCATTTAGAGATCTCAATATTTTACTTTTTTCGAATCCCTGAGGCTATTAATACTAATGGAAAACAAACTCCAATATCGAATTTTTAGGTTGAACCTTTTGATTATCAATATAACAAATAGGTAGTAATAGGCATCAATTTAAGCAACACTACGCGATCTACGCAGGTGTGAAGGTTTCAAGGTGTGCTCCAATTAATGGTCCTGCAACGAATACATTTGTAAAGCATTTTGAAGTGTACCTGACATGACGGTCAGGATTTCTGAGAATTCGGAGTGTTTTCTGACAAAATGAGGTCTGAAATATAGAAAAAGAAAGAAGTAAGAAACTCGCGAGTAGTCAACCAGGAAGTAGATGGGAACTCTGGATGGGAATGATGGCGTAGAGGTAGTCTTTTTACTTAAAAAGAAGGATGGGGCGCTATAAGAAGTGATTTGCTAGATTAATAAGTTTGAACGGCTATGGAAGGCTATAATTTACATTCGGCTAATTTCCTATTCAGAAGGAGCGCCTGGAAATCCATCAACACCACAATCGATCGACGACGCTCAATGGAGCGCGCAATTTTCCAGCGGCTTCCGTTCATCGACGCAACAGCGTTTTTCTCGATCAGAACACTTTCTAGGCGATTTCTTACCCATATTTATTCATCAACCACTCCTTTTCTCAAGGGAAACAACGGTCAGGTTTCTCAAAATCTTCTTTGACATCAACGAACTTGATTAGTAAGGCTTTGTTATCCCAAGCAAAAGACGGTCCGATTCTTTAACTATCTCGAAGTGTGTTAAGCTTTTGAAGTGAAAAAGTGGGTGGTTTTTGTCGAGCATGATGGGAATTACCATTTCTATGCTTAGGGGTCATAGTCACGCAATCGGATACAAAAGAGCTTGTAATAATGTTACAATCCTTTTTTGAAAACTTCAAAGGTTTTTGTAGGTTTTGTGTAATTGGGCATAAGATTCTTAGATGGGGACGTATGGTATGACATTAGAAGATTATATTGAGTTTTGGGTGGGGGTTTCGGGAAATGCAGTACCCAAATACTAATGTAATGGAATCGAACTGAAGAGAATTCAAAAATTCACGATATGATTAGAAAAACTGAAGATGGCAGACGATATTGTAACAGGTTAGCATCTCGGTTCGGGTCATTCAAGGGGGTGTGGTAGACATCAGTGAAGGTCATAATTAGGTATCATTCTCATAGCATAGGTGTAGCCCATAGGGCATCGTCATCATACTAACTAGCTATATAATTTCTTTGAAGTGCCTTTGAGATTGTGCTCTAAGGTAATGATCATCGGTTGAATTATCTGGGCGTTCCCTATTTTCCCATGATTGTATCTGAGGTCAGGTACCAGGAAATGCCTATCTTCGGGGCTAGTTTTGAATAGATATTTGCATTTTACATATTGTACTTTTTAAAAAATAGCCCAGGAAGAGTTTCGTTTCCATGCTTTTCTGCATATTTAAGATAGAGCGATTTGCCACCACTTTCTTCAGAATTCCTCTTTCAGTCCTGAAATAGAACCTCGAGCTAGCGCCTATAATACCATGGATTACTCTAATAAATTACTCTTTAAACACCCACAAATTACTTGGACTTTTGTGTGGAAATAAAAGGAAGTAAGCAAAGTTTTCATGGTCAACAGTGAGACGGAGAACTTTTTATTTTACTGCTCAAATACTTTGTTACCACCACAGTTTCTGTTCAGTTTATCCACTATCCGTGCACGTGCAGTCGGGATGATATTTATCCAATCTTATTTTTAACCCTGATTGCCTGTAATCAACTAACTGTTAGCTTCTTTTCACTTCCACTTCTGGTGTTTCAAGTTTTAAAACCATGTTTATTCGATTTGCTGAATACTGTATACTCTATTATGGAGCATTGAGTACTGCTTTCAAATCATCGCGAATTCCTTTATTTTGCCTCAACTTTTTGTCTATTTCATGATAGTTAATATATTTAGTCGTTACGGTAGAAATACTGCATGCAAATACAGCTTTCAGAGCTGCATGGAACCTTCTACGTCACGGGAAGATGGTTTCTTTGGCAGTCCCATTTTGTTCCATCCATTTCACGGCGAAAATATCGAGCTTCTGGAACATAGAAGGCGAGCCCTCCGTCGCGTCAGCTTTGAAAAGGTTTGCTTTTATTTGGAGAATTATATATTTCTTACTTTTTTATTAGAAGAATGTTTTTGTATCAAACACAAATCCCTTGTGTACACCCCATCTCTTTGATAGACGGCATATGCTAACGCTTCACCTAGTTAGTCTTCTCGGTTATCTCCGTCTCATACTTTCCGATGCTTTTCTCAAGAACAGTGGTCATCCGAGTAATTTCCAGCATGGGAGATCGGTCCTTTTATTGACTTTCTTATTCAGTACCAGTATTTCACGATATTCAGGGTATCGTTTTCTCGGAGCGTGCTCTGTTAGAGGGAGAATGCTTCTTCATATCAATTGAGAGTGTAGAAGGTGGCTGGTCTGGTCATCTGAGGATTGGATTGACGACGGTTGATCCTGAGACGAGACCTTCCATTCGGTGGGTTAATATTCCCATTCGTTTTCAATTCGTAAAACCCAAGTTTCTTTCTATTATACTGTCCTCCGCCACTTTCAAGCCATGATAACTGAGCAGTCGCATTCTCTTTCAGAAGCCTCGACTCAAATTCCTGGCTCTTCTCCGTTTCTCCTTTCATTGTTCCATTTCAAAATACTTTAACTACCCGCTCTCTTCCAACGGAAAAAGGTTCACTGATTGGAGTTTACTATGAGAACAGCACGGAAACTCCAAGGTATTTTTCCAACTCCTAAGCATAGTTCGGCTCCTTTTTATTGTTTTACTTTTTGTGTACTTTTATTAAATTTTCGTCGAAGTGTCAATGTTTTCTTTTCAGGATTCATGTTGTATTAAATGGCTTTGACTTTTGTCCAAACTTTGGGCAAATCACTTCCAACCTTCCCTTTTTTGCTGTTGTTGATGTTTTTGGCAGTACGAAAGAGGTCAGACTTACACCTGAACCTACACCTAAAGCCTCGCAAAACCATGTTTCCAGGTTCGAGTTGTGTATCCAGGTCCACGCATGCCAGCTCGTCTGTATACTCTTTGTTCGGATCGACTTCGCTGTCTGTATAACGAAAGAAAGTGCTCTTTGTCCAGGCTACCAGCTCCTCTTCGTAGTCAATTGGAACAGGAATGGGATAGAGACAAACGAAATTCATCATATTATGATTGGGAAGGAGTACGGTAGTCGCTTGAACACCGCTTGTATATTTATCGTAGTGAAGAGATGGTACTGCTACATGAGTGTGAATTTTTCCAAAAATTCGGTTTGTAATACTTTGTATCTTTTGATTTAATAAATTGATACATGCATTGGGAAATTCGATGCGGTGAACTTTCAGAGTAAGGGGATTCTTCCAAGAAAGTTACTTAGGCATGTAATTCGAACGAAAATAAGAATCACTAGCGAAAAAATCTATACAAAATGTTATTCATAACAAGAAATCTTCATCGGTATCTATACAATATATCAAGTTGTTATAGGTCTACGACCTTTATTAGCACTGCGAAAACCCTATCTTCCTGATTCAAGGTGTAACGTAGAAGTACTTTGTGTCACCCGTACAATTACACAACTAAACTGCGCAGCTACAAATAGCAAGCACTTCATTCAGGAAGAGGGAATCGCTACGGTATGTATAACTTATGGCAGAACAGCTGGAAGCATTTTCTTCTACTTCCTTTGCGGCTGAAGGTAGGAAACATACAAGTGGAGATGACCAGAAATTCAAATGAAAGTGAATTAAAACAAATCTTCATATGTCCTAAAAATCTTCATATGTCCTAACAAAATAAAGGGAAATTGATAAAACTGACCACTTTCTATTTTTTTGGCGCTTACCGGTACACCGAAACTACGAGAAGCTACCATTACAACGACCGACCAATTTCACAGGTCTATCTCATATCGATCATCCACTTTCACCATCTCCAATGCCTCCTGTGATGACTGCTCGTCCCACTTCATTTCCAACATTTTCAAACGAGCTTTGAGATCCGTTTGCAAGATTTGGTCTGTCCATTTGGTATATGTAAAAGGCTGGAACGCAGACGTGCACCTATTTCGTCTCCTTCGTCGACGTTTCGCTTCGATTTCAAGCTTCATTTTCGCCAGTCTTCGTTCATTCATGTACAGTATAGACATCGTCGTGTACAAATCATAAATCGAGTTGGAGCTGAAAACAAAAAAACGCATTTGGACGACTATATAAACCTTTTTCAAGATGGTACTTACTAAGGGATTTTCTTCCGACGATAGACCCTATCAAAGATGTTCTTCACTTCATTGAGTGAGGCACCATTACACAGACTAGCGGTTGCTAAGATTTTTTGAAAAGATGGGTCGAGAATAACATCGCGAAATTTCTGGTACGCGAATCCTCTGAGAGCATGCTGTTCCGATCGTGTGCTTGACAATGGTGGATGAGCACAGCGCGTGTGCATCCCAGTGATCTCTTCCTAGAATGTCTGATGGCAAAAAGAGTTTATATGGAGAAACGCCAGCTTCCTACCTGGGGCCACTCATGCACTCCTCTGACATGCATCAAACACGTGTTGAAGAAAGGAGAAACGTCTAAACCAGTTTTGATTCCCATCTCAACGGCAGCCTTCAGATGTCTTATAATGTGTTCTATCCACAGACAAATTGAACCACAACCCAGCTCTCTAGCAGCCTGCACAACAGTAAGGAAATTCAAAAACATATCCATCGTAAACGATAATGACTTGATTAACTACACAGTCCGAATCAGAGAAGCATCCACGCAAGATTCGTAAGCTGGAGCTCGTCAAGATTACGAATCATATCTCTCGAAATAGTACCTGTCGAAGCTTTCTAACCATCCATTTGATCAAGTAATTTACGTGGATTTGATGACGAACATGACCCTTTTCGGTGTGTTTCAAATTAGAAAGAGCATCCAATGTAGTAAAAAGGCTTGTTGTCAGTGATGAGACGGATAATCCTTTTGCAGATAACCGCTGAAGGAAACGCTCGATGTCCTTCGGGTCACCTTCTTTACCTGAAGCGAGAATTTTAAAAAAGTTCCAACCATGGACCTTCTTAATAAGAAAAGGAGTTTAAAACATGACCTAGGGGAAAGACTGAAAGAAAATGACCAGGGAGAGTCGACGCAGATGGAAAACTTCTCAGTAGAACAAAAAAAAAACGCACCTATTAACGAAGAGTGGGTCGGTAGGGAATGCAAGACTAACTTAGTAAGTGCATCGCTGATAATTGCCTGGCTATTTAGTACAGAACTGCGATGACTTTTTCGCCTTGCATGCATTGCAAGTTGAAGGCTCTCTTCCTTCTGAATGACCAGCATAGAGAATTAGTTTCGGAAGTGTTTCATTCTTTGCAAAGCTACTAAAAATCCTGAAAAGCTTGTAGTTGCAGCAACTTATAAATACCTCATAGAAGAGTCGAACTATTTCCAACAAATGGTCTTGTTGTGCACGATAAACATTAGCAATGGTTCTTTTTGTCCACACGAAAACTTTACAAAAAAAGGCCTGACGAACGAAGCTCAAGTTCAATAAATCAGCCCATCGTTGAAGCTCCTTAAAATTCCTTTTTTCAATCATAACACATAAAAATAGTAATCTCAACTCACTATGTATCGCAGTCCCGTAGTGATTGCTGCTACCGACGCTGCAACGTTTCCTTTGAAAGACTTCTCTCTATTATGCGTCACGAAATGGCGTTGACATGTCCAATGTTTAATTGGAGGAGCTTGTCGGGAACACTTCGGACAGACATACCGTACAATGGCAGCCATCCCTACTGCACTTAGTCGACTTTGTTTTAACCTATTTCCACATTCCGGGCAGAATCGGAACAAATTCAGCAGCATTTCTCCTTTGACAAGGTAGTATTTACCAGTTGCAGAGGGTTCTGTCTCACCAATGGAGTTCACATACGAACTAATGTCGATGGTGGAGCTCGAAGGCTTATTGCTTGTAGTTGGCTTTGACTCGCTCATAGCGTCCATATGTCGGTCGCCATAGCTGTTGGAGCTTTCGAGTAGGCTGACCGCACTGAACTGGAGCTCCTTTTCAGAGCGGATGCTTTGGTCTGTATCACTAAAGAGGCTCCTTCGTTTCCGTTGTTGGCCGCCGCACGTACCTCCACTCCTATTCACTGGCATTCTCGATACTCCGTTTGCAGTTGACGCTGTCTCGCCCATGGAGTCCTCATGCAGATCATTATAGCTATCGGAGCTTTTGAGTAGACTGACCGCAGTTAGCTGAGGCTCACTACAAAAGCGCACGCTCTGGTCTGTATCATAACAAAAGCTGTCTTGCTTCCGTTGTTGGTTACCACTTCTGCCTGCATTCCTACTCCCTGGCATGCCCGATACACGTATTGCATAGACGGGTCTACCCTAAAGCAAGGCACACATCACTGGACTTCCAAACAAGGAATGAAAGTTCAAAACAATAGAGAAACCTAAATTGTGTGTTCACTGACCATCATAATTTTGACAGGAAGAGGTTCAATGTTCCGTGGCGGATGCTGTAGACCCGTTGAGGGAGTTACTTCACAATCTGTAGGTCGGCGCTTATTATCCACTCTTTGCAACAACTGCAATGGAGTTTTCTCCAGACTTTGACCTTGAATTACGTCAGCTTCATCTTGTGGCCATAATGGAGTAGCGCGGTATCGCCGAATACTGTTGTTCAAGAACTGACAAATATCTCTTTCAGTAGCAATACAGCCAGCCTAAACGTATATAGAACTTAGGTTGTTAAAGCAATTGAAAAACCTAATCTTGAAGTAGAACCTACTCGAAATTGAAAGAAGAGATGTTATAGTGCTTCAAAAACTCACCTGCATACCGCGCAGGAAATCGTTCACGAAGCCTACGATATGAGGCGGTATACCATATGAGGTCATATACGCCCAACTCTTCAAACCTCGCAAATCTTCAAAATTTGGTAAGGGCATTCCAGCAGACTTCATTTCAGCAGCTATATATTGTGCCTAAAAAACGTCAAGATAGTTTTTTTAGAGAAATACAGCCTCTCCATGCTTACATCAGTATAACTGTATAACTTACTGCCTCAGCATAGTGACGATGGCATATATTTTTCCTGCTTGAATTGCAACTGTAATAAAGAGCTTTTACAGGCAACTTCATGGAACATCCACATGCTATCAAGCCCGTTATGAAGATCGCGTTCTGAATTCTCGATGAAGAAGATATCCTGAATCCTTGAGCAGCCAATTGATCTCCACAGACGATGCATTCAGTTTGTATCTTTTCAGCGTCTATCGCAGATTGCCTGAAAAATGTTTTTGCCATCGGAGCGGGGATTCATTTTGTGTATTGTGCATTCCAGATGGGTCAAAACTACCCAGGACAACCGCTTTAATTCAATTTATGTATGACAAACATGTATGCCCATCTTCTGTATAGTCGTACCTGCTGTCCGTAGTGGGTCCACTGCCATATGATGTGGTTTCGCTGAAAGAGCTCGAAGGAGCCTCATCCGTAGGCCCTGCATACGACGAGGTGTTGTTAGAAGAGTCCGTTGGCAATCTGACTGCAGATACCTCAGCGTCCATGGGCCATAATGGAGTGGCATGATATCGGCGGAGAGCAGTACTCATGAAATGACATATATCCTTTGCCGTAGCATTCTTATGAATATTGCTACCACTAATCTGAAATTTCAATGACGTCGTATTTTCTGAGAAAGATTGAGGGATTGGGAAACGTACTTTTTTGGCAGCCATGAAGTTGTTCACAAATTCAACGATATGAGGTGGTATATCGACCACGCACACGTATGCTTTACTTCCTGCAGCATACGGATCTATGAAGTATTGAAATTGCTTTCCGACCGACTCCATTTCGGAGGCTATGAACTGTGCCTGCAATGTTTGAAATTTAAGAGTAAGAAGATTATAATTGTTATGATTACCATTACGGGAAGTTTTCTTGAATTTCCCATTACGGGAAACTATCTAAATCCACACATTAGCCGAAGTCATAACGAGCAAGTTATGGGGTACTCAGTTATTTCCTGCACTCAATGAAGTCTCAACACTGTCTCAGCGACAGAGCATGGACATTCGATATAGTTAGCGAGATTTAGCCGATAAACGGAAAAGCGAGCTTGTGTTGGAGCGTACTAAACATGTTTAGACTGGTATGGCTGCTTTCATACTTCGACGTGCGTGCCGGCACGCAGGTGAAAACGCAGGTACAATCTTGCGTGCGGCGTGCGAGCGACTATGCGACTGCGGCGCTATCCAAGTGTGTGACAGCAGTGGCACGTGCGCCTTCGGCGTTCAATGTTGTCAACACCTCTCTAGCGCCGCCGTCGCATAGCCGCTCGCACGCCGCAT
>UZAF01020156.1:0-19494 GCA_900617895.1 Haemonchus placei | reverse complement strand
CTTTGTCTATGTCAATGCGTCAATGGTCTGAGCAACGCTCGTGGACTTATGACTCAACCTATTATTAAAATTTGGAAATATTCATAGAAGCCTCAACCGGAGGTGGTGTAGCGATAAGTAGCGCACTAGCTCATGCATGGTTCAGGGATCGAGTCCTCGAGCACTATCCTTCAGGTTAATCGAGTTGGTAGTAAGAGACTGATTTGCGTTTTTTACAACCGTACAGCTTCACGATTTACGAATTCAAAAACTGGGAGTTAACTCGATTGAATAGTTCCCACTCTGGCCCTACCATAGAATGTCCCCAAAGGACTAGCTGACCCATTGTTTCTGAGAAAATTTATTGAGTAATGATTTTTTCGCATTCTAGTATCGTGGATTTTTGTCTCGAGAGAGCACTGGCCTGCCTGATCATTTCCGCTAACCTTTCAGAAAATTAACCTATTCACAAGCTTTGTATTTCCTCTGAAAAACAATCAACAAGATAATCCTTCGGGTTTAATGCCATGCATTCATTTCTGAGGCTGAAACTGGATGCCCTCATCCTAAAAAGCATGGAGGATTAATGAACATGGAGGGTTTAAATATGTAGTATTTGTAGTTCTTGAATTTTTCTTCCTAGGTAAACTGATTTGGGCAAGGCTTGGGAAGAATGAGTACGACTTTCTTTGTCTGCTGAGATTTCCTTTTTGGGTCTAGTGCAGACGTCATGGAAACAGTCTGAATCAGCGTTTCTAACGTCAACGGTACTGCCCTTGGTAGCATTCTCGAAACCAATCTGGGCAAGTGCCTACTGATGCGATTTGTGTGACAGAATGCCTTCTTTCCATGAAAACTGACGGAATCTCCCATCACTGGGGATTAAGCCGCTTCGAGGGATTTTTTGGGGTGTAATTTCCAAAAATCTTATCCCCAGAATGGTGGAGATTCGGAGTAGTATCATTTCAAGAAAACCCGGGCCGTTAGGCGCAATCCTCGCTTTTTTAAAACTCTCTGCTCTGAGTACACTTTGTTTGTTCGATGGAACATTCCTGGATACATTCAGGTCTCACTGGCATTCATCTATAACTTACTGTTCGTGATCGCCCGCCAGGTGTTTGTCGATCTGATTGGTCCGACTGGAGTTCCTGTCTGTCGGAGTACGACGTCCGCCTTCCAGAATGTCACCGCAGAGTGCACCGATGATCAGCTGATGAACATGCAGGTTTGCGATCAACTTCTTTTTACGTGACTGTTCCATTAGGTGGTTGGGCACTGCAACTACATTTGCTGTCTTTTTTTATGCAAATCAGATTTTCCAATTTGGAAATTGACTGGTACAGTAACTCAGGGCAGGAGCGAAAGTAAAAAAAAACGGGCAGCTCATCTATAAATGCTAGAAAATTTCTTTTCCATGTCTCCAGTCAGAGAAGGGGAGCCCGTGACGCTAATTCAGCTGAATCGCCCAGCTGTAGACAGCTGAGCTGTGGTCAATTAGTGTGATCACTTACTGTTGTCCTTACTTCGAGATCACCCTTGGCAACTCTATTGAGACACTTTCAACTACGATTTCCTTTTTCTCATTTTGGTTTCATTGCTCTTTTTCTTATGAAGAGTGCTTTGAGTACACCTTCTCATCATCTTCGGGTGCTGTAAAGCGGGATTTTGTTTACCCCCATTGAAAAGTTTGAACAAAAAGGTAAACTGTCCCAACTTATTGGTTAATGAATGTTGGTCTCGAGAATGTTGAACGTTAGTCGAGAAAGGGCCATCGACAGTTTTCTATTTCGCATATTGAGTATTTATTTCACCGATAAAGTATTGCGACCATAGGATCGAATACAGAACTGAGGTGTGAACTAAATTGAGCAGATGACGCGCTCAATTACCTTCTCAGTACGAATGCATGCATGAAGAACAGTCCAGTATCATTGCATATCTTCATGGCTCAGTGATAGTTATCAAGGGGATGGCAGAATATAGCAAAGATTAGCATTGGGCAATTTTTTTCTGAGGGGTTTGTGGTTGGGCCCGTGAATAAATTCCATGCTTCTGAATTTCAAATCGTTTTCCACTTTTTTAATCCAAGAGACTTGCCCGCGCTTATCAGCACTGCCGATGAGTGTGCAGTCTACGCCTGAACACAACTCCCTATTTGTTTGATCAGCCTCTTACAGTGTCAAACTCGACTCCATCTTATAACAGCGGTCGTTTCGAGTTCGTCGAAGTTATTTTTTCAGCTCTCAATAAGAAGCAGGCCATGTGGCCAACTTTTCGGCTTCTTGTCCTACTCAGTGTGCGGTCAAAACACTTTTAAGAAGCGCAAGAAGCAGTGACACGTGTTGCAACATTGAAATAGCAAAAGAAAATGCTTATATGAAGTTGCCGAGAATAACCTTGAAGTAAGAAAAAATATAAACAAACCAACAAATCCTTCTTTTCAGTAAACTAGCTTGGCCTAGCGGGAACAGGCTCACCTTTGCATTGAAAAGAGGTTCGTTCATCTCCGTAGTTATCAAACGAAAGTTCCAGAGTCGGAAACACTGTTCACAACTCGTTCACTGTATGTTGTTTTGCGAGATCACAGTTCTTGAAAAGGGTAACAACGCGCTCGTAACATCTATGACGCAGGGGCCTAAACATGGCTCGGTACTCGTCGAAAATATCTGAGCCCTGAAGCCCCTCAGGGTTTTTCAAGCACTATTACACACTTACTGATAGGTAGAAGCGCTTATTTGTGTATGGATATTGTCTGATCATCAAAAACGTACCAGCAAATTCGAATGGTACTGGCTAAATGAATCTTCAAACCGTACCGGAAAAGGGGTGAACGGCCATTTCTGATCCGTACCGTCATTGTAAGATTTTTGGGGATAAGCTGATACTTGATTCTTTAGTCAAGACTAGCTATGCAAATGATCCTAAATAGCTCTAACCTTCTATCATTCTTGCTTCAAGTTCTCTCGTTCCTTTGTTCAATTCGAGTACACCTTTTCAGGTGATGCCCTTAATTGAGCTCTATCCTGACATGGGCTGGTCTCGATGGTGGTGGACACGACTATTGTGGGCTACCCTCGATTTAGTTATGGACTGCATCTATTGGCTTGACATCTTCGTTCGAACCCGCACAGGTACCATACACTTTGATAGCATGTACACCACCCGGTCAGTAGTTAGTGGCAAATGTTTCCAGGTTTTCTCGAACAAGGCTTAGTTGTCAGAGATATCGACAAAATCAAAAAGCAATACTTTGAAAGTAAACAATTCAAGTACGATATAATTAGTATAATACCTCTCGATTACGTATTAGGTAAGTGATTGTTTCTATGCAGGGTTCCTTAAAACTAAAGGCGAATGTTCAGGGTGGCCATGGCCATTTCAGTGGTTCCGACCATTTCCGATAGTTCGCCTGAATCGACTCCTGCGCATTGACAGGGTGCAAGACTGTATGGAGCGAACAGAAACAAGGTGAACCCACTGAAATTGCGAAAACTCTCTAATAGCGCAGTAGAGCTTTCCTTTCACCTTGTTCTAGGGACAGCATAGTCAACAAGTTACGGCTGCTTGAAATCCAAAAAGTAATCCTGCGCTTTCAGAAGCTCAATGCCCAACGCCTTTCGAGTGCTTTGTGTCGTGTGGTACATCATTGTTATCATTCACTGGAATGCCTGCTTCTACTTCTGGATTTCGGAAATGATTGGTTTGGGATCTGATGGTTGGGTATACGGTGCACTCAATAGACAGAGTTTACCCGAGTAAGTTTACCCCAGATGCCAGTAATTTCCTCAAAGATTACTCGAAGTGCGAACGATTTAGGAATGTTAAAGATACGCTTCTTCGTCGGTATATCTACAGTTTTTATTGGTCGACCCTGATTTTGACGACAATCGGAGAGGCGAGTGCATGTCTGGGATTTCATTATTCATTTAATGAACTATTGTACAAGCGATATACAATGGTAGATTCGAAATAGCATCAGAGTTACAAAAGGATAATTTCTATTCACATGAAGGATAAAAAAGGTAGACGGTAAAACCCGGGGAGGGGTGGGGGNGGGGGGGGGGGGGAGGGAAGCAGTTGAGCTGTCTAAAAGAGAAAAAAGAGTAAAAAATTAATAGGTACATCAAAAGCCTCTGCCCTTTCATGAATGATCCGTTTGCAGGTCCCGTCTCCCGTACAGAATGTGGAGTACCTGTTTGTAACGCTGGATTTGATGTGTGGAGTGCTCATTTTCGCTACCATCGTCGGTAACGTCGGAAGGTGAATAAGGCCGTCGGAGGGTCTCAAAACATATAAAGGAGCTTTGTGATTACAGCATGATCTCCAACATGAGCGCTGCTCGAACGGAATTCCAGAACAAAATGGACGGCATTAAGCAGTACATGGAGTTGAGAAGGGTCAGCAAGCAGGTCAGTGTTCAAGGGTGTTATTCAGACTAGTCCTCATACTAATGTTTCCATTTCAGTTGGAGATGCGTGTAATCAAGTGGTTCGACTACCTGTGGGCGAATAAGCAATCTTTAAGCGATCAGCAAGTTCTGAGAGTGCTTCCCGATAAGTTACAAGCCGAAATCGCTATGCAAGTGCACTTCGAAACTCTTCGTAAAGTCCGCATCTTCCAGGTAAAACTGAAATTTCATCCTCGTTAAGTGTAAGAGAGCGATTGAAAACCACTATCGTTCTTCTTTAATCAGAAATGGACATTTTTTTTCTACTCAACCTTGGTCCACTCTTCAGTCTCCTAGGGAGCGGATCTCGAGAGAGGGCTGAAATGTACTATTCATCCCTGGCCGATTGCAATAACCTTCTTTTTTGGAATAAGACATACGTACAACACTGAGACAAGTGTTGCNTCATCCCTATTGCCACTATGTGGTCGAGGGTTACTTTTTCTGTGGAGCATCTCAAACATGCCGCCAAGCCACCTATTTCTATCGGATACTCCATCTAACGCTAGTCGACATTTTACAAAAGTCTTCACCACGGCGGAGTACTAAGGGGGGACGTGCAGCAGGCATCACTGCCTTTTCGTCTACGGCCTACATAGTCGTTTGCCTCCAAACCAGCTCTTGTATGGCATTTACCAAACTAGACGCTTAACTAGGCTACCTTTCGTTTATGTTTGAAGCATCCGGTTTTGCTTTACGGATCTGATTCAATATGTTACTCTTGGAAACGGAGTTTCCTGAGTATGAAATCAAGCGCTCTATCCCTAGATAACTCTTATTTTTCAAATAGGGCATCTCTTCATTCTCTGATTGATTCATCGGTTTTCCGACTTATTTTTTTCCAGTCGGTGGGGAAAAGCTGGTTGGAATCTATCATCATCACTTCTATTAGGTGTCGACAATGTAATAGTAATGATATTCACGAGCGTATATAACAAATGAGACACCCGACAGCCATTTTACCCTAAGCATGATGCACACAAATAAGATTTTTGATGGCATAGGTTTTTCTTCTTCCTCAATAGTTCTGTTGATAAGAGCTTGAATGTGAAGATTGTCCTGAGATTGGAGAGGTAGTGAGATTCATTATGTATCCCATAACGTTGAGAAGATTAAGCTTTGTTTTATTCAATGAATGATCCCGTCGTTCTAGGAGAACAACTCTTCTCCCTAAGCTTGGTTCGTTTTCAGGATTGCGAGGCTGGTCTGCTAGCTGAATTGGTGCTGAAACTGCAGCTACAGGTAATTTTACAAAATCGAATTGATGCTGTTTGGGCACAATCCAAGTCGAATGTTCTGTGATATAAACGGTATTCAGGTATTTTCTCCTGGCGATTACATTTGCCGTAAAGGGGATATCGGCCGAGAGATGTACATAGTGAAACGAGGCAAACTGCAAGTAGTTGGCGATGATGGACAGAAGGTAGGGAATTTTCAGCCGCTAAATTTACTTCGGGTAAGGTTCTTCATCCTAAAATAAGATATAGGAAAAGAGCAAGAAAGAAAGAAATCCCTTTGGAAAGTCTTTGTCAAAAAGTTTGGTTTTTGAAAGAGGAGAGGTTTCCTTTCCCTGCCCCATTTGCTCAAACAAAAGATAGATGCGAAAACCTCGTGTAACGGCTGTATATGTATCAGAGGCATTGTTGACGATATTTCTGAAGGGCTAGTGAATTTTTGCAAGTTATTGGTGCAGAATAATGCAAAAATTGTAGCAAAAAACGCGAAATCAAAGAATTTTAAAAAATACAAAGCTTTAAAAAAGTCGTAAGAAAGGGGTTGCGCGAAATTATGTATCTGTAATCGTCTAGATGTCCTCAGCATAAAAGCCCTATCCCTTTTGTGTCCTAATGCTCCTTAGGAATGGTGGAGCCCTAACAAGGCCGGCCGTGATAACACGGCCACGTATGGGTGTGTACGTCGGTCAAGCCGATTTTGTCACCGAGATCATTTTTGTCTTAACGCCCTGTCGGAGCCGTTTTCCGACCCGACAGGGTACCACGATCTATACTTGAGAGTCACAGGTTCATCTCTGTGAAAAATCTTAGGAACCATTTTTGTGGTGAACAGTACCTTTAAGCCGTCATTCTTGTACAACGATGAAAGAGAACAATCGCAATGGTCAAGCAGTTCCCGCTTTTTTTGTTTTGTTGTGAAATTTGGCGGAATGCACTAGATAACCCCAGACACATAGCAGTCCCGTCGAAACAGACTAGTAGACTTCCCACATCGCTGTGAAGCCATCGTAAACAGTGACTGATTGTATCTAACTTTTCCATTAGCGTTAAGTTGCTTATCATAATCCTTGCATCGCGCCCACTCAGGAACTATGATATTTATCGCAGGGTTGAAGCGGCGATTACTCCTTTCAGCAGAATCAATCGAATAAAAATTCCCAGAAGGACTCGGCTAGAGTAACTCCACTCGCACGGAGCTTAAAGGCACAATTCACGATTTATGAAGTTATCTAGAATAGTTTTGGACGAGTAGTGGAAGTAGTAGTCCAGAATGGTGCAAATGTGGCGAAAAAAAAACGAAAAAATCGGCATATTTGGAGAAATATAAAGCTTAAAGAAAGAAGTAAAACAAGGGGTTGGGTGAAAATGTTACGAAAAAAAAACTGCATGGAAGAGGTAGGAGCTGCTCGAACACGTACGCCATTGCATACAGCTCTCTGCAATGAGCTGCTTGCCAGGTGTGGGTCCCCGTGCGAATAGTACATTCTCTACAGCTTTTACAACGCTTAACAACTTGTCCGCGTTGGTCAGAGACCCTTATTACACCCTATCTCGGCTGTTTTTCTATCCGACAGCGTCCCTTAGGCTGTTTCTGGGTGTCAAAGGTTCATTCTAGGAAGAATTCACAAGACCTATTTTTTGAGTGAACTTTTTAACTTACTTTTAAGCGAGCTGTGCCTTAGAACAAACCGGTAAGCGCTCAATAGCTAGACTTTTTCGCTAGGAGGTCAACACTGATGATAAAAGGTAGCCAGTGTTGAATCACTATCACTGATCCTTGCAGTGTGGCCGAATAGGTATTGTATGTACCGTTTCCTATTTATAAACATCAGCCGTTAGCGAAAATCTATATGGCTTTACTCTAGCTGGCGATTAGGGAGCTACTGCATATCCAGAACGTTCGCCTAGGAGCTCTAAAGTGCATGCGGATTTGGGAGACGATTCCCCGTTCTACGTTTCGAAATACAGGATGCTTGCTGAATACATGCACCCTTGTGTAATAGTCCTATGCCTTTGGAGCAGGTGCTTTGCAAGCACGCATCAACATCAAATTTGGTGCAAACTGAAGATATTTCAATATTTCTATTACCCAGTTTCAACTGCTTTTGAAGTGATCTTAACAGAGGGAATCCCATCACGGAGGTGCTATAAGATATTCGGCCTCGGACGGGGTTCGCCCACACAACTGTATTCCGTACACTGTACTTTTGCCTAGCACTCGAATTCAATTAGCTAATCTCGTAGGATCTCATTATGATTTTGACGCCTGTAGGCTATGATTTTTCTTGGCTCCCTATGCAAAGAATACGGACGGGCATAATGCTATTGCGTAGACTTGACATGCCTGAGAACCAACGAAAAACGAGCATTCTGGGCATGTTTAACATTTCCCAGTACCTGCAAAACTATTCCTGAATGAAGGTTGTTTCAACTTCGAAATGTTCAGGTATTTGCAACGTTACAAGAAGGTGCTGTCTTTGGTGAACTTAGCATTTTGAATATCGCCGGTGAGCTTACCCTGAGAACCTTTCGGCTTATGAAAGGGTTTATATAAAGCATTTCAGGTAGTAAAAATGGCAATCGTCGAACCGCCAACGTCCGATCTGTAGGTTATACAGATTTGTTTGTGCTAAACAAAAACGACTTGTGGAACGCTCTCAGGGAATACCCGGATGCCAGGAAACTGTTGCTCGCAAAGGTGTTTAAAATGTTGGGCTTTGTTCCAGTTTTTTCTTATCAAAAACGAACCTTAGGGGCGAGAACTGCTGAAAAAGGACAATTTACTGGACGAGAATGCCCCTGAAGAGCAACAAACCGTCGAAGAACTGGCCGAACAGCTGAACAACTCCGTGAAAGTCTTGCAAACCAGGTTCGTTCGACGTCATTCAGTTCAGAACTTAACCAAGTTGTTTACTGTACTGCTTACTGTAGCGATTTTTCACAAGTTTCAAAGGGAGGTTACTGCGCAACTGCGGTTGGCCTCATTTGGGCCCATTTCTTAGTAACACTTGTGAGTTACGAGATGTTGCTCACTTAGCTCTTGCTGTTCTTTACTCTGAGTGTAAAGTCCACCAGCAACCAGTGGGCATTTATCGTGATCAAGGTTTATGTGAGGAATCTTTCAGGATGGCCCGATTGATAGCTGAACATACGAGTACTGAAACAAAACTCAACAGTCGAATCGAGTTCTTGGAAAAACAACTGCATAGGTAAGATTGGTTGCCTGCTATCGATGGGGTTTTTGATTTTCCTTTCACGGATACATCATCAATCAGGTACAAGACGATGGTCAGGAAGCACAAAAGTCTACAAGTGCAGTCAATGAGTCAAGACGATGGCTAGATGCGTTCCAGGCCCTCCCAAGTCCACCTCAGGTACATAAGAAAACGATGATCTGTGGGAAAGGGTGTGCCCATGGCTCTGGAAGGAACAGATCACATGACTGTAGCTTACCATACTTCCGCTGACTTTTTTGGAGTAACTCAGCAGCTTCAGTTTGAGGCAGCTCACCACAAAAGTTCTGTCCATTCCTCACACCCTTTATTTTGGCCTTCAATATGCCTGGATGGAAAATTATGAATATCCGGGCGCTTTGACTCGGTACTGTACAGTGATGAGAATTGCTCGTTCGCTATAACGATGGCTTCTTGGTTCTTGCTGGCACTCAATTTATACATATATAATTTTCAAGCGGGTTTAATTGGGGGAACAGCAAAGGATTGTCTTCCTTATGTGGTGCTTCGCGTATGTTTTTCATTTTCTTTGCAGTAGTTTCTTGAATTCATCCGAAAAAAACTTAGTAGATTTACCACTTTTCTAGAATTTCAATCTTCACTTGTCTAAAAATTTTGCTCAGAGCAGCTATAGTCACAGCATTGTATTTTTTTTTCGTAAATCTGTCGAATAAAAGTTTGATCTTTTCTCCGCCGATCCACAGATTCCAATGAGGTTGCAGTCTCTATTGCTAACATATTTCTCGAAGGGTTCTGTGAAGGGTTCATGAACTGCTTTATCCTCAGTTTTTATTTTCTATAAAGAGCTTCTGAAATAAACTAGCTCATGACAAAAGGAAACAAATAGGTTAAGTTATATCAATTTCTCATCAGACACGCAGTTTTCGGCTACTGAACTCGATTAGCGCACGCAGATGTCCAACTGCTACCGTTACTGGCTTTTGAAAAAAACGGGATCTGCAGCGTACAGCTAGTGTACTATTTATTCATTTTTCTTCAATAATAGAATTGTAGTACCATAGAGTTTCTAAATTCAATGAATCTCTCCATGGCATAGGCGTAGCTTGTTTGACTCCTGTTTGAAATCGTAATGGTGTTCAGAGCATATTCTCCCCAACATAACCTATAGTACATACATGTGTTAGTAGCAAGATTCGACACCACTACATGCGTGGAGTTAGTTCATGCCACACTTGGTACTCGCCATTTTTCTGCCAACGACCTGAATCCGTGTTTTATCGGTATTGCATACATTCGCCTTCCGATCTGATTGAGCTAACAGAAAATCGGTGTTGACGGAGAAATAGTTCCCGAGCAATCTTTTCCCTGTTCGGATAACAATGCTCCATCAGGAGACTACATACCTTCAGCTTCTATTTCGCAAATTGTTCTGGTATTTGCACGAAAAATCGGCCTGAAAAAAAACGCAAAAATCGCACGTTGGAGCAAATTGTACCTAAGTGATTTACCAGGATAAGATGGACAGGGTGTCTCAAAATATGAGCACCTATTCGTTGCAATGTATCGGAGCTTCTAACTGAGAATAGCAACTGAATCTGTACGTTTGTTTGCTTACATTTTGTGCAACAGTAAGCTACAATTACACTTCAAAGAATCCTAGACAAGAACGTTCTCAAACCCCTCGTTGCACGCAGTTATCCCTCCCTCACTTTTTCCCCAGCCATTCTTGATTCTTGCTTTCAAGGAATCCAAACGACGCGTCGAAAAGGGGCCTTGGGNAAGGACACGGGGGTGGGTGGTGGACAAGCCAGGGTGTTACTGTAAGAGCCGAGTGCCCGTACTGAATTCTCGTTTCTATGTAGTATTTTCGTTTCCCCTCTAATCAGGGACAACACGAATGCATACAAGTATGTGATAATGATTACTGCATAGAAGTTTCTGACCCTAGCCATAACATAACAATTCAGTTTTCTCATGAAGTTACATTGCATTCATATCAGTTACAACAAAGAAAATAACCAAGAATAGAACACATGCAACACACTGGGCCTGCCTACCTAGCCCTTTTTGTGGAAAGATTACATGCAATTTCCGTATTCGAATGATTTCCTACCCAGAATGTTCTCCCAGAATGGCAATACGGTACTCGACTTGAGAAGTCGAAAATTGACTCAAATAATGCGAGCTCGCATCTTTTTCGTCTCTTCTCGATAAGTCGTACAGGGTGGATTATTCTAGGAGCTATAGGCATAGTTGAGCTCAGATCGTCAAGCCTATATGCAGGTACCTGAAAGTACTGAAAGTGCTCGATTTCAGATCGCGCCATGCACTTGAGTTCCATCCAGCAAGTAATTGCAGTTACATGGGGTACACGCTTTGGCGCTTGTATGAGTTGATTGGATTGTGATGATTAAGTGCTTGAAATTCGCTCTAGGGTGATCTCGATTTCACTCAATACAATTTGAAAATGAATGGTGGGATGTGTTAAGTCTCCATCATCCATTTCTAATGTGCAGGCGGTATATGACTGCATCTACAGTCTCCTCACTTAAAACTTCTTACATGGCTCATTGCCCCATATGACATCAATTTCCGGCAGAATAGATGAGTAGATTTTTGACGTTTCCAATCGTTGGAGGGATATTTCGCTGAAATCTAAGAAATCTAGGAATGCGGCGCTGAAGGAGCTAGATGTGGAAGAAGCCATGGTGGAATAGTGTGCACTAAGATGAAGCAAGACGGCTACATTTCCGATGTCTCGGCAAAGGTCAACAAAGCATGGTTGAAAGTTGATAAGTTGATGCCGCATGCACCCGATGTAAGTAATTTCACGCCATATAAATTTTAGCTGGGTATTGGGTATCCACCAAGCCAGAACATGTATCAGTTGGTAGGTGGTTGATTTCCTACGCTAGAGTGATTTTAAGCAATGCTTTAGGAAATGAAACGAATTTATAAGCGGGGAATAAATGGGATGGATTCTATTAATGGGATGGCTCCACCGAACTCGCAGATGCTTTCGAACTCACTTAGCGACTCCAATCTGTCTAGGATGAGGGACTCCATTTTTTAGGAATACTCCTGCTTGGCTGAGGAATCCGCAGTAGTAATCAGCAATCAACAGGCGCCACTCAATCCTATGAGGTACCCTGCACGCCGTTTTACTGTTTTTGACTTTTTGAAATGTTATGACTCATTAAAGAAGCTTTATTTTATACGAGTGTAATGGTTAGCTCTTCGAAAATTACTTTGTATCATATGTGGTACCAAACATGAGATCACTTAAAAAAGTTACGTCAATAAAAAAGCTCCTGTCATCTAGGAACCTGTCCTCTATTCCCATAGCAGCCGCCTTCGAACTGTGGTGGGGCAATCACGACTTTGGTGCTTTTATCAATAGCACTGCAGTGTACGACCCTACGTTTGATCATACCCTATTTTCTCAAGTAAGTTAGTCGGGGATTCCATTCCGCCTGCAGAGATTATTTGCATTTGCACAATATGACTGTATGCTTCAGATGGTTGCGGGATACGCTGTCGGCATAGAATGCACCGATACATGCTATGGTCAAAAATCAGTGTTCTGCTCTTTCCTACAGTGATAAAAGTAGTATGTTCTTCTGAGGAACGATATAAATATCCCCGGAAAGGACAAGTACGGGTTCGAGTCCCGTCCGAGACTGGAGTTTTGCCCACAAATCGCCAACGTTGTGAGACTTTCGCTTCGCGCACTGCGGCGTTAAAACAGCAGTTAACAAAACATCAAGTCAAAACAAGATATAAATATAATCCAAACCATAACGGAGATGCTATCCCTCATATATTTATGCGCTTTGTTTTTAAGTAACTGGCGGCTCAATCAGCACCTACTCTTTACAACTTATGGCACCGCGAATATCGACGCTCGTTTAGAAGTTGCTCTTAGTTCTGTGCTGGACAGTTGAACATTGATCTTATTTACGTCGCTCTGAGCTGACGCATAACAATCAGTGGCACAGATTATGAGGAGAACTCCTTTGACTTTGAATTTTCAAATCAATCACGACTTTGTATTGCCCTCAACCATGACTCATGGCAACCTATTCCCACGTGTTTCGCTTTGGAACTTTCGTACTGAGGCAATCCTATATGCCATCCAAAACAAGTAGCCTCCACGGGGCTTCGATACTGAGCTTTCCTGGATAGCAGAATTCATCGGAAGATTACTGCCGCAGAATACTTATTGGCTTGAAATCACTTTTAAAAAATGATTGTTTGATTTCAGCACGGCTATGAGTGACTTTGGCATGATTTATGAAGTCGGGTCTGGTCCATGTATGGCCGATGATGATTGCAGCACGTCCCCCGATTCCACGTGCAATCAGGAAAACGGATTGTGTATCAAGAAGCCGAACACCCCATTATGCCCCCCAGGTGTCTACCCGAATGTGTAACTGCGACCATTCTATTATTTGCTTCACACACCCATTTCATTGGAAAAGAAATAAATAGTGCATGTTAGAAGTTGCGTGTTTCTGCGAATTTTCTTATTTTGTTACATCAGATGCAGTAGTGAATCCGTTGTCAGGTGCATATGCGCGGTGACAGGAGTGAATCGAAAAATGCACTGCCAAAAACGTTCAGAAGTGCCGATAAACGTAGCAACCATATAAGCATTTTCTCACCGCGATTCGACTCCGTAATCAGACCTTGTACTCCAGCGTAATTTACTCTAAATATTCGATTTCCAGTGAAGAAATTCGAGGGGAATCTTGCTGAGAAGGGAAGCGCAGACCATGCTTCGAGGACGGGGCAGAACATTCCTGCGCGGTTGAGCAACATTTTCTGTACTTACGTTGAAATTACCTGCATGACCCTCCTTTCCTCTGATATCTGTTTATACACTGCCAGTGAGTCTCGTTTTATACTCCTTGTCAAAAAAGTAGCCAATACCGCGGCAGTGGTCGATGAGATCGAGCGAGTATACCTACACGCCAACACATCTGCTATCGCATTTTGCATGAAGGTTCTCCAGCGTTGAAATTGGCGTGCAGCGGGCGATGCCTTCTCGTCTCGGTGAGTCCGATGCATCGTTCGTGGTCCTCCTTGCTTGCATCATGAGACTTTTGATACACGCACCGATACGAGCGATCGTGCTTTGAAATTACAGAACGCCCTTTCCGTCCTCCTCTTTTTGGTCTGTCTGTTTTTGCCCTGAAATTTCAGCAGCTTCTCCCGACAGGTCCAACCCAGCGCTCTCGTATTGGATGCTCTCTCAGGTTTAGAGAAATGAGGCCCATTCAAGTACTATTTTTGGCATATAGGTACCCACAAGTAACTTGCTAGGCTCTGATGGGGGCTGGGGTGAAGCTGGGTAGCAAGCCAGGCTATCAAGAGCGGTTAAGAGGCATTAAATTTGACGGATACTTCCCAGTTTCTCTAAGGCGAGCTTCTGGCTAAGGTGATGTGTATGAACGAAATTTTCCAAAATCTTACCAGCCGATGGAGACTACTAGAAAAATATTTTCCCAACGTCGAATCCGAAGCTGAGCAACCAAAATGAGTGGCCGTTACAAATGAGGTCATTCGTTCACTCCTCCTCGCAAACTGTGATTACATCTAATCTCTCATAAAACCACTGTCAACAGACCAACATGGAACCACATTCGGTCCCTTACGACATCGATTCGTAAGGGACTGAATGTGGTTCGATGTTCTTTATCTGTGGTCTGCTCGCAGTAGTCTAGTTGCAACAACACTGAGTGTGGAATGATCTTATAAAGGTGTACTGTAACAAAACTGTTCGGCAAAGTGATATAAAACATCATGCAATGTGCCCAGATTCCATACACAAGGCAAACTAGGAAATTACAGAATGTTTTCATAACAACAGGGTGGAGGTAGTGTAATGGCAAGTCGCGCACTGTACCACACGCATGGTCACGTATTCGGATCGGATCGATATTCGTCTGAGCATCGCGTCTTCCATTACTCCGAGATCGGATAACTGTCCCAGACTTGATCAGGAGGATGAGAGCACTGACTTGTACATAGGCTGGCCATCGCAAGTCGGCCCCATACGCATTCAGCACTTTATTATGATTCTGAATCAAAGTCAAACCTGACTGCAATGTATAGCCAATCGCAAAAAGGTCTCACTCCGAGAGATCTATTTCTGTTCATAAAAACCGTTTTTGGTAAGGATCTCCGTTATGTCTTTGGTTTTGCAGTGTTTGTTCGGAAAAATCCATCTGCTTACTCCACTCATCAAGCTTTTCACAAGCGGAGTTTGTTATGGAGGCTTATCAATGAGGAAAAGAAGAACCTCAATAGTGACGCGTGAAGCCGTAGAAGGCTCGATGGGATGAATGAAAGAAACCCGTCCAAGCGTGGCACATCAGCTGTCGTTCTTCTACTGAACACACTGAAACCGGGTAAATCGCCTATTTATACTTTAATTCAATGTATTTCACGATTCGTTTTTGCAATTCTTGATTATGGCCTGTTTTGGAAATGTTTCGTCGAGTGGCTTGAAGATTAGTTATTTTATAGAAAGAAATAAGCTTCCTATATAGCAGCTTGTTGATCTGACTTGATCAGTACTGTGACAAGGGAGATCCCTCAAAAACTATTTTTAATATATTGTCCCAGTGTGTGGAGTGGTGTAGTGGCATGCGGCGCGTTCACACACGCATAGTCACGTGTTTAATTCCCAGATCGGTATAGACCGAGGCTAACAAGCATCCCATCCTTCTTGTGTCGGCTAATTGGTATCGGACTACTCGTCCGGGAAAATAAAAGCACCGGCTTGTAGATGGGCCCGCCACCGCAAGTCACTGCATAGACCGCATAGTCATTCAATACGCCACCACGATTCTCAATGGCGTCCCTCAGGCGAGATTGATCCTTTTTATCCTTTTACTTCCCTGGATCGATCTTTTCATAGCTGTGCATCGAGAAATCTAAGACAATGGCCAAGTTGGAGTCAATAATATCAGTGCGGTCTCTCACAACCACATACAGGAGAGATATTGCGAATTTTCCATTTGCTGTCTTATCCCCATATTCAAGCCTGCTTCCAAGAAGAAGAGCGATCCTCCAGAGGGTACATGTAAATTCTCTGTTACTAGAGCAGAAACAGTCTTTGAACAAAATGATCGGAAAGTATTTTTATATTACCAGGACTCGCTTGGAGCGGAAGTCGCTTGTCTCGGCATCTCCACAAATCCCGAGTCGTACGATTCTGTGGACATCAAGAAGGAAGTGAGACAGCTGTGTAAGTCACGATGTACATTTATTGAGCAGTGCACGGTGAACTTACAATCTACGTGATGGACCAAGACGCAAAAACTCTTTTGCACTTTGACACATACATCGCCCTGTACACTTGAGTTCTAGAAAAATTTCTTGAGCCCTGTTTGTTAGTTTACGTTGAGCATGAACGGATAAGACCGAACGGTACCTAAGATTAGCAGATTGCATTACCAAACTAAATTCATCCTGAAAACAAAAAACAAGCTTTTCAGAAATTCCGGAAGCTTCGTTCGGGTGCTGAATACGTGATGATCAAGAAATGGTTAACTCCTGCCGTTATTCTTCGCTTCAAACCGTACCGGTATCGAAAAATTTATCTGCTATAAGCATTTACTGAGAAGGGAAGCTTGTGACTTGACTTGTGCACGGAAGTTTTTTCTTGGGTAACTAGAGTCTTTCCAAGCGATTGAGGCGATTCCATACTCTTGCCAACCTCTTATCCAGGCATTCATAAGGACATTTGTAAATCAGTCGTTCAGTTGACGCTTGAATTACCATCTATCTTCTTTGCCAGTCTGCTAAATGGCCCATTGGAATGGTATGATTTGTTCTAGGGTAGTGGTGCATTTTCAAAACAATACTTGTGTGAATGACTGAGTTCACAATGAATTAATGTTCCCCGAGATGCCCTCTTGAATCAATCTGTCTCTACCCTTACACCATATGTGGCATGTCAGAGAGGAAAATCTCCTAGATAGGGGATAATAAGGGCTCAAATGTTGATTGGCTGTATGCCACACCCAAGTGCGGACGAGTTTCATTGGCGATGTAGAGGCTGCACTATAAACGATTGACACCCACTTAGAAACTCAAACAACTCGTCGTGACCCACGGCGATAGTGAAGGAGAATTTGTACGTTTGCTGGCTTACTGCAGCTACTCTTTATGCAATTACATTAGTTGAAATCTCGTCCGGACACCTCTACCATGTCATTTTCTTCATGGTTATCTCGCACAACTCTCGTTTCCACTGCTTTAGGGGGCCCTACTTCTTGCAAAGTCGGCGGATATGTTTGATTTCTTCGTCACCGATGCATTTCCATCAACATTTTCGCTTTTTAGCTTGAAGACATTACCTCAAATTTATCGTGAATCATGCTTTAAGAAAGCCCACAAAAGGTGGTCTCCATAGCTCTACCAAAGTCCGAACACTTTAAAAACGTTTTACGTTCTGCAATCTGTTGCCGAATGTAATATGGCAAGCAAACTCACCATGTACTTAGGCTTTAGGAGGAAACTGGATCTATTCCATGAATTCATAGAAAGGCATATGCACAAGTTACTTCGCTCCTACATTCAGGAAAGTTTTCATCGCGATCGCCGTTGTATCAACATTCTTCTCATTCTTGATTATTTTTGAGAATATATTCTTCATTATTGCAAGTGACGATCAGTAAGTCTTTCAACCTCTAATACATGTAACTCACTAGAAATGGTGGAGATAGCAAAGAAAAGCTGAATATGTTTCGAAAGTACACCGCAAGAGGGGATCAGGGATTAATCGTTTACTAGACAGCAAGCTGGGATATCATGAAAGGATGGCGGTTTGGTGATTTGCTGTTGAAGCTGTAGGGAGATTGATGAGCAGGCGAGGATCCCCTTCTGACCATTCTAGCTAAACCTTCCCCTGCATCGCGCTTGTCTGTGTAGTCTGAATTGTTTCTGAACAAGCTGCTTACTAGCTTAGTTCATTGAGAGTGATTCGTGTTTGTCAACAATTTACAGCGCAGATAACGTGGGTGAAAACACTCACGAGTTAATTCATTTGGGTCGGAAAAACTGAGAAATTGCCTCGTGCAGGTACTGATGAAATAGTGAGCAAAAAGAGATTCCAACCTCCAAATCCCGATCGTTTCTTGGGGACAAATGTGTTCATGGATGTGGTCAAGCTTTTGCACAGAAGAAAAAATGGAAGTAGGCACAAGAAAGTAGCCATAATGAAAATAATCCATTTAGACGTGCCGTCCTGCTGCTGATTCCATATCTACTGTCATGGCTTCTTGTGACACTCGCTTGTATATTTGGTCGGATCGCGTTTCTACTGCATTCACCTAAAAATAAGACAGGTAAGGAACTCACAGTTCTCTCTGCTACAGTAACCTTATACAGGAAATGCCTGAAAGCTATTCTTTTTTGTTCTGTATAATGTTGTGATGTTACAATGAACTCTCATATGATTGTCTATTCCATCGCTTTTATTTAGCAGTCATTTGCCCTCAGTCACCCACTGCTTGGTTGTCTGACAGTCGACCCGTGTCTCCAATTTCAGTGGTCTGTCCATTTTATTTTTGATTCGAAATAACTGTACCTTTGTTGAATGACATCCTTTACTGATATTGGTTTGACATTGAGATTTTTCAGGATCCGCTAAGCGTCTCATATCATTCACAATCGCAGTTATTCAGAAGCTCTCTCGCAGTGCCTCAGTCCCCGTTCTGTATCGTCGATCATGGCACCAGGTTCGATAAAGTAATTCTCGTTCTGTTGAAGAAATACGAGGAAACTCTGTAGAACAGGCATATTCACAGACTAAAGTCTTTCTACACGTCGCGGAGCCAAAAATAAATTTTCTGGTTTGGCGACATCGCGAAACACCCTAAGCACTCATATAGCAGTAGTCATATGTAGTTTTCACGCTCTAAGGGCTTGAGCTCTGAATCCATGCTCTAATAGGAAGTGGTCACACTGAGGCAGGACTAAACCTCCAATAGAAACCCCACCCATATGTTATCTTAACAAGTGTATACCCAAGGAGTACATGAAGATTTGAGTGATTGGTGGGTTACTTCTTCGCAGCACGGGAAACTTTCGTGTTGTGCGGCAAACATTTGATTTGCAATATATGATTTTATAAAAAACAGAAAGTGAATAAATAAGTGAATATCGACGACGTTTCAGACTGTTCCCGCGCTCTTGCTAAAACATTCGATCTTTCACTGACTGTCGCTAGAAAGCGTCTGGAGAAGTGTAGTAAATAGTGCCATTTACCTTTAGACCACAAAGTTTTCCCGATAATTTCAGGTTTATGTTATGTCTTACTTGCATTATTGTTTCCATGATACGACACAAAAAATGATCATTGAGGTCTGGAAACCACATCAGTTCCTCATTCAGATACCCCGACTTGCCTCCAAGCTACGACGACGTCATGCGCAATTCAACAACATCATTTGCTTCCGTCACAGCAGCGCCTCCTCTGTGATACTGTAAATAAAAAATTCAGAATATCATGACTGGTTTTTGCACATGACTCATAAGCAGGAAGAGAACTCATCCTCAGTTTATCTGATTAAGCAACTCTACGATTAAAGAAGAGAAATTCTAACCTCTTGTTTTTATGCTGTTT
>UZAF01020150.1:8588-19547 GCA_900617895.1 Haemonchus placei | reverse complement strand
ACCGACCCCGGAGGGATGGAAGGCTCGGTTGGCCAAGGCGGGCATCGAACCGGGATTCGAACCACTGACCGTGCGTGTGATATAGTCGCCACTTTCCACTACCCCACCTCCGCCCCTACTACTTTAGATAGAGGGAACAAAAAGAAATATGGAGTCGAAAGCTTCTTATTCATCTAGATAACCGTAAATTTCCCAAGACACTTTGACCAGAAGTGAATCGCTATATTTCCCGGCGACATCTGGTGCGAAATGTCGTAAAGCTATTTTTAGATAAAAAAAGAACACAGCACATGCTTGTTAATCATCCCCTCATCCCCTCATATTAGCCATTAACGCCCGAGTTGACACATATACAGCTTAACTATCCGCTATTAATAGAAAAATAGTTTTTTCACTCATATAGAAGACATTCTGAGGAGTACTGATAAAGCCTTCATGTAATTCCTCAGAAGAATAATCAGCATATTACAAACTACTACAGACCCAGTTAAAGTTTCGAGCAAGTTCTTGTATTGAGCCTGTGTAAGAATCACTAATCCATGTATCGAGATTGGCTTAACTGCTATGATAGTCGCACCTTTACCATCAGGCCCTTTAATTTATCACATCGTGATAAATTCCGGGCCACTCTAATAATAAGACGGTGACAAGTCGACTTAAAGGAAAGCCCAAGAGAACAACTGCGCGGCAAACCCTGGNACTAACTAACACTAGGAATTATACAGAGAATTACTCCATATGGACTACTGAATACTCTAAAACATGAACTGTGATCAACAAGCTGAATTTCCCACAAAGGACACCGCGTTCCATCAATAACAACAATGCTTTTGAGCCACATCAACATGGATATTGCATTTTGAAGGTTCATTAGTATGCGAACCAGTGAATGCAGAAAAGCTTTTATGAAAATCCTAAAGCCTCTGCTCTACAGCTCTGCAATCGGGCTATTCACCATTGTAGTTTGAAAAAAAGTTGCAGTTTGGCAAGTTGGAAAAAAAAAGTTGGTCATAGTCACACCAACATGGAAATCGTTTGACAGCCTGCATTCTCAAGAAAGTGATAAAGTCACGAAATTAGGCTGGAATTTCGCTCAGCCGTAGGAACCTCATTAGAAACTGAGAGCGAGCGAAATTTTTCGGAACTCTCATGATTTCCGGCTACTCGATGAAGTTTCAAGAGTCATTCCAAGAAACTTCCCAATACTATGGGNACAGCCTACTTCGAAGATGAGGCTAAAAATATCTACCATATGCTTGAGAAAACTACTTTTTGTTCCATAACGCAAGTGAATCTGCTTAGAAACTGATCAATTCGACAAAAATAGTTACTTCGTCAAGTTTTGAAGATGCTTTTACCGAAGAAAATTGTCTCCCCCTCAGTCCACCCATCCAACCACCCTTGACAAAAAAAGAATCATATTTACGACCATTACCCGGAATAAACGCTTCAGCGAACAACCTGTCCCAAGGATTTATGTCCAGAAATGCTAACTATAGCTAAGGGAATACTGAAAATGCATACCTCGACTCGCTCTCCTTTACGAACACATAAATGCCCAGCAACTTTGTCATCGAAATCCGCGCTGACGATCCAATGTTCCGATGGCTGCTGCTGAAAACAATTCAGATATACCGGCCTTGTTCGAATGAACAAAAAAATTATCACTAGCACTGTTAATTTTTGAAGTAATTAAATGACAGTTACGTAGAAATATGGAAAAACCTCATAACTCTTACGTAGGATCGTTTTTATAAGGCAAAATATTAAAAATTAACATTAAATAAGTATCTTATTCCACTAGTTTTACAAGATAGCTTCAATATTGAGGAAAAAACAAGAAAGAGTAGTAGCAAAGTAAAAAGATGTTCTAAAACAACAATAAAAAGGAACTCGGTAGTCATCCATACATGGTAAATGCTCTGCAATCAGAAAGCCAAAACAGCCGCAAAATTGTTCAGTTCCCCGATTAGGTAAGGCTGATGCTGTCCATTGTCTTCTATATCCAACGCCAATTCAGAATTGGCAAGATATTCACCCAAGTGAAGGCACTCTCATTCAAACACTGACTTGCAGAGGTCATATCAATCACTGTCTTGCAGGACCATGTCCTTTTAACATTTTCACGCCTCTAAACTACCACAATACCAACTCATTCTTCCCAGATTAATTAAGACAGTCAAGCGGGCTGCTTCTCAGGTTGTGGTAGGGAGTACCCCAGATTCCGCGTATATGCGCTGAATTTGCTAAACTATTCAAGGATTATTCTTGAACACTTTGGAATTTCTATCAATATCACATAATTCAAAACTGAGGCTCATAATGCTAGCTTTATTGGAAGTGTAAAAACCCTTTCCTAACTCCACTGAAACACATGGTAAGATTTCAAGAATGACGCTTGATGCGAACAGACTTCATCCAGATTCCGAAGAAAATCCTGTTAGTATTGCAGTTTTCTCAATGGAACAGCCATCGTTGTGAATAAGGAAAATGAATTTCTCGAATAAAAAAATTGAAAGAGAAATGAATTTTCTTGAGGAGAACTTTTTAATTTCAAATCTGCTTCTTTGTGAATTATCATTTGAAATTTCATACCGAGTGATTATTTCTGACTAGCTTCGCTTCATTCTTTAATGTCCATTACAGCAGGAGAACTCTGTACTTACCCATTCACTGGTTCATGGATAATGATGGTATTTAGAAAAGATTTATGAGTATTTCTTAAACCAATTAAACCACAAAATATTGGCCATATTCAGAGGCGAACATGGTTTATGACTGATCCTTCTGCCACCTCTTCCATTTTTCTAGCGGAACTTGCACAGAATAGAAGAAATAAATCAATATAATCCCTATTTGCCTGGGTACTGAATAGAAAACAAACTCAAGTAGTAATGGATCACTGCTGTGGACTGTCATTTTGTTTGAAATTGCAAATTTACTAAACAAACAAAAACTAAACAAACTCAAAAACATCTATCTTGTGATCATTTCTCAAGCGAGCACTCCGATCTTCCGAAGCATTCAAACCTTTCCAACTTAAAACAATTGAAGCGTGGAGCCCGATGTCACAGCGCCGGTTTCCACAGATCCAATTTACTGGTGTGACTTTATTGGAGTTTGTAAGAATTGATTAGTTACACCTCTTCATTCACAAACGCTCTCTTCAAATAGAGCTCCCAAGCTCATCTGATTCACTTGAATTTTGTTCCCAAATTGCCTACACTCGTACCCAAAATGTTGAAATATCCAGCTTAATTTGTGTAAATTCATTTCACTACCACTGAGTTTAGAATTTAGGTTCCAAAGGATCAAATATGTCTAAGAACAAAGCAGAAGGAATAGGAAGCGACGGACATGCGGATGACTGCAACCATTACAAATTTAACAAAAGAGGCTAAATAAATTGTTAGTAGCTCTTCTCCACACACTCCTTCAATTGACCAAGACAACCAACCTGTGCCAGGCAGCAGCAGAACCGCCGCATAGCCAAACCTTTCCAAGGAAATTCTAGATGAATGAGCAGAATTGATTAGTGTAATGAGTAACTGCTAACAAACTGTAGTTGTGCATTCAGTCGGCTCGACACGTGTCGCACATTCAAACGACAGGCGTGCGCTCCGACAAGACCATCATCCATTACACATTCACCTCCGCGCTTGAACCTCCCTCACTTCTCTCTACAACTTTTTTGTATTATTCGTACAAAAAGTGATATAGCAGTGAGAAGTACTCCAGATTATGAATAGAAGCACGAGAGGAGGTGGGATAGAGCCAAATGGCGGCGCCAGCATGTGGGGTTTGGTAATCAAGCCGAGGGCTAACATATATATTAATTTGAATGTTTCATGGCCCATCGGCAAGCGGTCTTCTTAGCGGGTACCACAGCTCTACCATACCACCTGATCTTTCGCGACTTGCATCCAATGTAGGCCAGTTTCTCTGGAATTTAGGAAAGCGAATTGGCCCACGAGGTCGGCAGACGTCCTAATGGTCTTATTTTGTTTCTTGAAAGCAACCCTATGACTAAAAGACTCCATCTGCCATCTGTTCGATGAAGTAGATGACCGGCCCAGCGGTGCTTCGAATGTGCCGTGTAATAGAGCGGATCTTCCAAAGACGAAGAACCGATATCTGTCTAGTGAAAGACTAAGTTTCCTTCTCTCCATGTCGCCTATATCCCTCCCACGATTCAATGAACAATACGTTTGGACATCGGTCATCTCCCCGTAACAAATCACTGTACAGCCGATAAACCCATGTGAATGCCATGCCAATTTTGAATCAGAATACAAAGGCACATCTCCAACCTGGATCGATCGGAGCACAAACTACAGCTTTTTTGGTTTTTATGGAGCGGGACTAGCCCATGAAATTTCTCGCACCAGCCTATTCAGTTCCTCACTTCTTACTACTGCTGTGAATCAATCTGATCGAGAAGCCCTGAAGTACTTTCTATGTCACATTCAGCCTACACAACAGACCAATCCTCCACCTAATAAGTTTTCCATTGCCTTTACCTATTATCTGTGTAGAGCCTGTCACAACTTTTTCCCTTTTACACCCATTACCACTACTGCAGGAGGATATCTCCACTGAAGGGTATGCGGGGAAGGGGTCACGATATTGCTAGCTACGTCACTGAACGTAAATCATGGGCGCTATCGAGTTCGCAAAGAAATCGAAAATCAAGTTGGCCAGACAATCATTGTGCTTTCGTGATGGATCAATGCGAGTACCAACAGGAATGCTTGAAATGCTAAATAATTTACATGACGGCTGCCAGGCCAATGATCAAACATCTTTCTAAAGACTTTGAACATCCGAAATTTCAGGCCTCGTGTCTGTCTCAAGAGAGAAATGTCCACTGGAATACATGACTGCATGACGGGGAGAAATAAAAGTATGTTGAAGCCTGCTTGGTGCGATTGATGGCCGAAGGCATAACAGGTGATGCCGATAACGCAACATTTCACGGGACTTTTAGTGCTAACACCCCTCCACAACACGGAAAGCTATGTCAGGAAGAGCCGATTCCGCAAGTTTGAGGGCCCTCCAATCAGCTTACTGCAGTTACAAATAAATGTACATAGTAATATAAAGGAAACAGTTATTTAGCTATGTAGTGCCTTGGAGAACAATAAAACGCATGCATTCACACATTTTTTCCTCTCACTTCACTGAAAAACTATTCAGACTGCCCTAAGTCTCTCGAAAAAAGTAGGCACATCATAAACATAACACGGAACTTGAGAGAAAGCTTCTGTTCGAGGAATTACCTGGGTCAGAACTTCCACCTCGTTAGAGGCATTGATAGATTCAGTTTGATCACTATGAAGAAACTCAATTTCCGCCATGTGAACTGGCAGGTCACCAAGTAAACTAATCATCAACACTACTGCACGACTGTTTGTCGATGGTCGACAGAATGTCAGAAAACCCACTTCCACTACTTTTAAATCACTTTTTAGCCAGTCAAATAATGATAAACTGCAGGAAATGTGAAAATTGATGGCATCGTGGAAACGAGGCTCCTGACACACATTCTGCAATCCTGCACTCCAAGTAGGCACCTTACTCATTTTGCAGCAAATACACTCGAGGGCAAGCGGATTCTGACCATCAAGATCCGAGGGATTCCTCGCTCACCCAGGAGCTCCCATTTCATATATTAAAACGAAGTCAAACGGTAGGCAGCAGACTTGGTTGGTTAAGGTTTAAGGGTAACTAAATATGCCCGACGATAGACGGGCGTGTTCTAGGATAGTGAAATTTAGGAGAGTACCAGAAACGATCCCTTGGAATAGGATTCTTCAAGACCAGTAGTGAAATTAAGAACTCTTTCGAGCCATCGATACAAGCTATCGCTCATTGAGGACAATCAATCTTGCGAGCTCGTAATCGTTGATAAAAACCCTTGGCACAGTTGCCTTTGTTAAGATTCTTTTGAACTAGCCTAATATCACTGTCAATGGTAATGCTGCTAAACCTACCATGATATAAAAGTAAGATAATTTGAACTCTGAAAACTACTGTATAGGACAGGTTCATGAAGCTGAATTCGATGTTTTAGAGGTTGACAGTAGTGGAAAAAATAAGGAAAAGTATCCAACGAATATGGAAAAATTCCACTCTCCAACTTCTGCGAAAAACTCCGTGCGGATAGAATGCATCCATTTCGAATGTAAGCCTTCCGACGTCCGCAGGTAAATTACGGAGGGGGCATCAAAAAGAACTGTCTAGAGACCCAGTAAAAAAAAGTGAAACCAAAAGGCAGAAAGTAACGAAACAATTTAACCAAACAAAGCTTCGGAAAGGTCTGAGGAACTGGTAATGAAGGAAAGGCAGATCAGGAAAGAGATGCACGATAGAAGGGTGGCCATGGAACCACCTCAGACATTTGCAGAAAAGTGAAGCTTTGGAGAACGCCTTGGAAGAAAGTCCTCGACTTGATAATCAGCGAAGAACGGTATCCGATTCAATTATGGTAAGAAATGCACACAATATAATTATTGACAACGAGTTGTAATGATAGCCTCGCTGAATGCGAAGGAAAGAGCATTGGCATTTTGCACACTCGTAGAATTACTCAATGAAGAGTAGTTAAAGTTCAAATAAGTTCATACCTGGTTACTTTCCATGCTTTGCAGCGACAAGCGCTGCGACTCAAGCGATGAAGTTTCATCTGTGTCCCTGGATTCATATTCCACAGAATTAGTCGATGCATTCGAAGACCGAGTCGAGACCGAAGCCGGTCCTGAAGAGCCGCTCGATGGTACACCCTCGAGACCAACACCCAGATCTAAAAAGAAGCCGCTTCAGCAGTTAGGAATTCAAAGAATTGGCTGAGTAAGGAATTATGATGATGACACTTCATATTTAAATCAGAACACTATAGTTCATTCCTGAATCACTAAAAATAGTCAAAATGTTGAATAAAAGAAACGAAAGAGGGACAGTGAGTTTCAAAAGAACTGACTCAGAGGTAGTAAGGTTTGAGTGAGTTCGCGGATCCGCTTCACCCACATAATCTTTACTTCTTCTTTCGGTTGAGGAGCACTTCGTAAATCGATACGATTCTCATTACTAGCCACCGTCCCAATCTGTAATGAAAGCGTAAACCTCGAAATACCTTTAGCCATTATAACAAGAAATCCTTCAGAAACAGTAATTGCAGCAGAAATAAAAAAAAACCAACACGAAGTCCAAAGCGGCAGGCGTCTCCTTCCACATGTTCTACGACGGAAACATCAGCTAACTATAAACACATCTTTAAAGTAAGTCCTAGCCACAGTATAAAACAAACTCTGCTGTAGTCAAGTTTTGTGTAAAAAATTAAAGAGAAATATTCCTGTCTAACAGTGGTAGTGGATGAAATCTAAAATTCAGTAAACGACAATTGAGAAAATGTCAGAACAAAGTGGTTTCAAGCAGCTCCCGGAAGTGGTGCCGACATGCCCACGTTTAGAAGAGAAAAATCTCTAGTTATTTTGCCCATTCGAGATGATGCCATTTCTATTAAACAGCATATTTCCTGATAGAGTTCTCTTTCGTTAAAATAATCCTTGGGGGGAGTTGATACTATTGGAAGTATGTTACTTACTGACAGTATGAAGTAGTAGTATGTTACTGAGAAAAAGATAGGGCACAACGCATAATTCGAGGAAAGACCCTTCTCCGAGAAGCAAAGTAGGAGAATTAGCATGACGGATATTAAATGAACTTTCAAAGGGTTCATATTTAGAAACGACGACCTTGACATCACGTGATCATTTGCTATTATCCCTAAACGTTTACGAGGATGTAAGTGTTTTGTTCGTTTTCTCCCTCCCAACGGTGTTCAAATGCTCAAATGTGGAGTAACAACCATTCAACTCACCGGGATTGGTTTCCCCTTGATTATGTACTTCACATTCTTCGGTGTCAGCTCAACTTTTTTCGCAATTACTATCGCTTGTTCGAATAGGAACACCTGAGTTGTTTTTCATTATAGCGAAGAAGCAAAAAAGGAAAAAGAAAAAAATTGGGGGAAAAAGTAATGCTTAATAATGCAATACTATACACTGCCAACAAAATAGTACCTGCCGATCCTTTCCTTTCGCTTTGTTGAAGTAGTTTCTGGGTTCCCAGACGGTCAACAGATCTTGCATAACGAACGGACCTACGACACCCAGCTGGAAGTAATAACCATTCATAAGGTGATGTGCCAGTAATCTAATTAGCCATTAATGAGGCCTTGATGTAACGAAAAACCAAGTTTTTCATGCAAAACAATCTCTGACTGAGTGCTAATCCAAATCAGAGAGCAAGAGAGATGAAGAAAAACTACTAGATGTTCAAAAAGCGTTTGAAAGTGTCAGTTGATAAAATGGGTTCACACCAAATCTTTCACAACAGCACGAATAGAAAAATCTCCATACCTTGTCTTTTTCGAGACCGTTGAAGTGAATAATATCGTTGACACGACGTGGCAGGCTTTTAACGACATCGTAGGCCTCCTGAAACGTATAGAGCATAAAAACTTCTATTATAACCGGGACAGAAAATAAAAAAAAAACATTAGAACATTTAAAGGCTTAAGATGAGGAGTAGCAAATTCAGATTAACTTATATTAAAGAATCAACGTACGCGAATTTCCTCAACGTTACTGCAGTGTTTTAGTAACTGCTCCATCAATAGCTTGTACCTGAAAATAAATAATTGAGGAGAACGACAGTAACATCGACTATATAGGTAGATCTTGTTCCCATTTCAATGGATGGAACCAGTGCCCCAATAGTTCTACTCAATAAAATTTGCTCATATAAATGATTCCTACCTCGTACACCGCTGAACTGGCTTTATTCGCATAGAATGCAAAGAATTATTCTGCTCCAACCCATGCTTCTCCCTTATTGACTGAAAAAACGCAAATATTGAAAAGATAAACTGAAAAAATCAATTCTAAACTTCTAACCAGTCAAGAAAAATTTAAATGATTGAACCATAGACATTCCTTAATTAATACCTCGAAAAACGACATCACTTCAGGTAACGCAACGACATGGTTATTTTGCTCCATATTTACACAATAATCTGTATACAGCTCATTTAGATAATCCACCCAAACTGTGAACGAACATCCGACTTCTTCTGGATCATCCTCGTACTTAGATAATTCATGGAAGAACTTTCTGAAATATTCTGATACTTGGTCAATTAGTTCCTAAGGCGTAAAATGAATGAGCAAACCGAAATGGAAAAAATAAAATATCAAATTTCCAACTAGAAAGACGTCCTTCTTGAATGAAAAAGAGCTTACTCTGAGTGGAAAGCATAGAGCTTTTCATAGTTACCAAAGATCGCTTGGCGGCGATCTTTCAAGATAGGAGGAAGTGTTGAATTTGCGTCAGCAGAATCGAATTCCGCAATATATACCTGGAATTTTGTAGTGCTTACTGAACTGAAACAAGAATTTTGTAGTGCTTACTGAACTGAAACAAGTTCAAGGATATGGTGTAAAAAACCAGAGAACTAACACCTACTAGCGTACCCTAGTCCAAGTTCTTGGCAAAGGCAACTGGATCTGAGTGATCGCACTACGTTCATTGTTTTGTTGATTTAGAAAGAGCAAATGCGAATATCATTCGACATCACGTTCAAGGATTAGGAGCTCAAGGAGTACGCGAATCAACAAAATTTCACTTTACACAAACACCCTATTTTCAGCACCCACTCCAAATGGCTCATGAAATGTATGCACAAGGTACAGAAGCAATACAACAAGGGAAAAAATAAAAGAGAAAAACAAAAAAATAGAAAGGAATAATTAATATCATTACTCAAAAATTACCTGTATGCACTTTCGCAGATCTTCAATGTAGTCCCGCTCAGATTTTATGAGCTCATGCATAGGCTCCCTATAACTAGGGAAAACTCTGTTATGTGGCACGACCGTATTCTGAGAAAGGAGCCTTAGAACTGATGGGTAGGAAGAAAGCAGTACACGTGATGGACGATATAGTGATAACCGATGATAAAATCAAAGCGGCTTCATTTTTCAATTATAGGTCTGACATGTTCATACAGGCAAAGTTGTCACCCACCCACTGTGACAAGAGAGTAGAAAATTGTGGTAGGTTCAAAGCCCCTCCCCCTCATTCATGCCTAATACAGAAGCAATACAACAAGGGAAAAAATAAAAGAGAAAAACAAAAAAATAGAAAGGAATAGGTAATATCATTACTCAAAAATTACCTGTATGCACTTTCGTAGATCTTCAATGTAGTCCCGCTCAGATTTTATGAGCTCGTGCATAGGCTCCCTATAACTAGGGAAAACTCTGTTATGTGGCACGACCGTATTCTGAGAAAGGAGCCTTAGAACTGATGGGTAGGAAGAAAGCAGTACACGTGATGGACGATATAGTGATAACCGATGATAAAATCAAAGCGGCTTCATTTTTCAATTATAGGTCTGACATGTTCATACAGGCAAAGTTATCACCCACCCACTGTGACAAGAGAATAGGAAATTGTGGTAGGTTCAAAGCCCCTCCCCCTCATTCGTGCCTAATTTTTCGAAATTAGATCGGGGACACCTTAAAGGGCATTAATGTAGTCTTCTTACTCCGAGATCGTAAGTTGTTCCCAGTATGATCGCAAGTAAAAACGCATTATTGGAAACTATGTCCTAACTCTGTCACTTTACTAGGGTATCCTTGCTCAATAACGGTAGGGGCTCTGGACTCTGTCAGACTGATTTACACTACTTAAGAGATCAGTGGAAGTATTCAAGACGCAAATTTGGGAATCTCAAAAGAACCTGTGAGAAGGTAGGCTCCCTTTTTCTTCTCAAGAAGTTTTCCAAAAATAATTCTCGGCACTATTTACCCTTTACTGCCCCACTTTGTCGAGGATGGGCTGGATTTCAATCGAATTTTTTTCAAGAAGATGAAACCGACTAGAAAGTTGCCTAGA
>UZAF01020148.1:0-19554 GCA_900617895.1 Haemonchus placei | reverse complement strand
TTCGTGGTGATTAAAATGACTCTGGCTCCTTTCATTGGGGCACAAATTTTGAAGCGGGATAGATAAGTAGCATCAGCTGGCCCTACTTATCCAATCTATCTGGAACCCGTGCCTCAATGATAGGCGCCAAAGCCGTTTTAATCCCCACGAATTCCGGCGCGCGGTTTGCCGCCCCCATCCCGTTCTGGGTGAATGTACCCATACCCATTCTGCAAGGTGAACAAGGTGAAAGGTCAGCAAACGCAAGAGTGGGGGGGGAGGGGAGGCTGGCGCTAAACAAATTGCATGAGTGCGAGCTTTCAACTATCTCTATCTGCAAAGGGCAAAGGAACTCAGACCGACAACTGTTAGAAGTAAAAAGGTCTTTTCCCAACCCAATAGATAAATTTTCACTGTTTTGCCTCTGCCCAGATGAAGAAAGTACCATTCTAGACACATGTGTCCCCACAAGACAATCCCCACATTCTCCCAGGCCATGTTTCGCAGAGTTGTGGAATGTATGTATATTGAAGTTATTTTTTTCAGCAAAACGTGCACTGATTGCTCCATCAATCCGCCAACTGCAAACGATATGCTGTGATGTGGGATGCAGTGTGAACGATCTGTTGTCCTACTGTGGCCCTTTAACGGGATGGTGAAGACTTTAGAAGAAGACGACGACGACGTCGACAACCTCCACAACAACGGCACTATAGCAGTCGGTGGCGTCCGCTCTCGATTTCCTTGGGTTTTCCTTGCCTATCTCATGCCAGGCATTTTCTGGTCTCAACTATATCGTCTCTGGTTAACTTGGATATCTCTTCTGTTAGCTCCTCCGTAGCCAATGAAGCATCGTCAGCACCCTTCCCAAGCATCCATCCCCATCCATTCCCTCCCTCCCTCCCTCCTCGTTCCGTGATTCTCAAATAGACGTTTCTTTTAACTATTTGTCGCCATTTCGTAACGTTATGAAACGGATAAAGATCGATCAGTGTTAGTCCAACCAGAGCAAATGAAGGGAAGGGGACGAGAGCAACGATCACCAACAGCCGTGAATTCGAGCTGTCCTGCTAACGAGAAGCGACGTAAGTGAATAGCTCGAATTAACTCATCTTACGTAGCTATGCAATGATCCAATACCACTACTTCGGAAACGATTACAAGTTTCATATAGCAGTGATTTCGCCGAAGAAGGGAATGGCAAACAATTTTTTATAAAACTTTATAATTTAAGGCTTGAAAAATAGTTATAGCACAGAAATAGTTATACTTATACAACGGACCTGAGATCTTCCGAGATAAATGATGTCAAATTATACAAATAAGAGATTGATAAAAGATGTGAGCGGTTCAAAATTAAAATCTAAAGCTCTGAGACTCTCAAAGTTAATCACGCCTGCCTCGGGACGTGCACATGATGGCCAATGTCTTTTGAACCTGATCCAAAACACTTTTAAAGGTTATATTCAACTCCAATTTAGCGACCGGGAAAGTGGGGGAAAGTGAGGGGTAGAAGATCCCGTTTCCCTTAACAGGGTTCTACCCAATCGCCATGCGATCGAGGGAAGGTAAACAATGCAAGTGACAGGGTACTGACCTGCAACAGGCCAGGCGGTTATGTGATTACTGAAACTGGTCATCCTGGGGCGTTAAGAATAAGTCCCGAGCAGAAATGCATATAATTTTAGCCTCACTCCTTAAGTATTGGTTAGAGCGGGTATTCTATTAGCAGGAGGGAGGGGTGCAATTTCTCATTAGGTTGTACATGCAAATTTACATTAAATGGAAATAGGGAGTACTCCTTAGTTAAGTGTTTCTCAAAATAATGACGTTTCTGAAAGCAAGGCCCATAACGAGGTGGAATGGACATTCGCTTGCGATGCCGCATTAGAGAAGTGAATCACAGGCAAACTCGTAGATGAATTGGCATCCAGGTGATCTCCTATTCGACTGACTTATTCATCCTTTGGTAAAAATGCCGCAGGGTCTCCCTCGAACCACTAAAAAACACCATTTACAAGATTTATCTGTTGGCAAGTATATAAAATAGACACCTGAACCAAAGCTGCACTGGGATTTGTTTGATGCTCAGCTCGAATGACACCTTCGTCAAGGAGAGCCATTTCCTTTCTAGCTGCTTCCACGTAAGCACTGCCATCCATGCCATGAGAAGCCAGTACTCCTCAAATAAGGCACATGGCAAAAATACGGACAGGAATACGAAGGAAAACACTCACTGGCCATTGTATTATTGCTCCAACAATGTAATGAGTGATCATGGCCTTTTTTGCTCCAATCAAGTGTTGGTAGAATCACCTGGAAAGTAAACAAATTACTCTCTCCTGAAGAAAGACAAAAAACAGCGAATACGCAGATTTTAGAAGATCGCAGCGCAGGCTCTGACAGTAGTGGACTCAGTATTATGAAAGATATATGGAAGAGGACTTGCCAACTAATCTACTAACATCGAATAAACCAATAAAAGTACCGACAACTACGAAGCAGTGCTCGCCTCCTAGATTTACTCCGTCATGTGGATACCACATCATGCTCGAAGGTATCAGTTTTTCCCTTAATCATAGTAGCCAACCTCCCTTAACAGTTGAAATTGGAATGAATGGGATGCATCCGGGCTAAGTTTTGGAATGACCAAACGCCGCCTGGATGCGCAAACTCTACAACTTCGGGCTCTTGATATGTCGCTTCTTCAGCGTTTTCCGTCAATTTTCACACCTAGATGTACAGCTCGTAGTCCTTTCGCTGAACGTATACTACAGCCACATGTACACTACAGTCACATTATGCGCCCGAATTTTTGAGCTATCTTCACAGGCACAGATTACGACCATACCTCAGCATTAACCGGTACGAATATTGAAAAGAGTAACACAGAGAGGCCGTGCAGACGAAATAAATCTTCGGTCTTCGCAGTTTCCATGCATTCTGCTATCAGTGTCCTGCAACTAAACACTACACAGAAGCGCCCAACAATATCAAAAAAGTATAACATCCTACACTTCGGAACTTTTCGGATTTCTCGCTTTCATCAACCTTTTCAACCACCTTTAATCTTCATTCTCGTTCTCAGGCAATATACAATAGCGTCAAAGCTTCACTATAACCACGAATGATGTATCAAATTCAGTTCTCAGGTTTCATGAGCTATCATCATTTGTCATCACTAGCGGACCTCTCTTTATGTACCCCTTGCGAACTTGACTGTCCCTTTCATCCCTCAGCAAAGGTGTCAGGAATTATTGACTAGACGTAACCATATACTAAAAAAACACGCCGAGCTACTTATAAGGATGTATACGGAAGAGGATTATTTCTATTCAAAAGTACAACATCTCAATTGACAACTTATTACAATTCTAACCTAAAATGCTTCGTATTTCAATGGACTGACCTGCATTCTGCTATTTTGTTCAGAAGATATGCATGGAAGGCATGCAAAAATTGAGCATTATTGCGGACGATCAACGAACAGCTCGATATTCGGTTTGGCGTGAGCCTGAATGATTGCTCAAAAGACCATGTCGCGTATTAGGGCAGCTGCTCATCGTGAGACCATGTAGGTGCGTTCAGAATTCACCAACGTGAACTGTTTCAACTGTTTCCACCGAGCAACCGACCGAGGGGGTTCCAGGCCACGTGTTGGCAATGCAGGACAGATTGCGTTCAGAGCTGCGTGAGCCATGAGGGCGCGATCTATCGATGTCCAGTGTTGTCAACACGTGGCCAGGAATCCGTTGGTCGATCGGAGGATAAACCAAACTATGAAAATATTCCTCCGTCTAAACTGCCACGCAGAAATATAACTGGTTGACAACGGCCCTGTGATTGAAGTCACAGGAAATATATTTAAATACATATATAGCTTACTGATCAGCAATTTCATAGAACTCGGCATGTTTGCATTGAGCAAGGTACGTGATAGCAAGGTTCACGTGTGTCATCACCCATATATTCTTATCTTTAGCTGATTTGAACTGCAAAGGGAAAACGTATTGTACATGTAGCAATGCGATTTTTACAACAGAATTCCATCTGTACCACCTGGGGACGTTAGTATGACTTACTTTGGTGGCAGCGATAAAGTGTTTTTCAGCAGCGCCTGGTTCGCGAAGATATGAGCAGTAGTGACCCTAGAAAGGGACTAATATGAAAAAGTTTTGGTGTATGCCTATAATTTTCATACCAGTAAGGACTGGATAGCAGGTCCAAATTCCTCGAAAAGGACACCACCATGCCGTTGGCTGAACTGCACCATGTCGCGAATCTAAATGTGGTAATTAGTATTATCGGAGGGATATTGGGAAGCTTGAAAATCCACATGCAATGACATTGGAAAAGATTTGTACGGCGCCCGGTACTGGTGGGATTGAATCACAACATCTAAAGAGCATTCCACAGCTATCGTCGTATCGTCGAAACTCTGGCCAGACTTTTCACGGAATTGTTGGGATTCGAAAAGCCCACGCCGTTGAAAACTAACTTCCTCGAACATGCGACACTTCCTGCTTTGACATACGCATCAGGGACATCACCCAAGCGGGATGACATGCACACAGCGTCATTCTACGCATTGAGACAGTACGACCCTCGGAATTCACGATACAAGCAAGTGTATAGTGAACGCTTAAGCAGGGAATCCAAACCCAGAAGGGCGGGACACATGCGCCTTTGTGATGAACATTGGAGCAGGGCGGTTACTGACTGGATGCTTGAATGGCTCAACAGCATGACGGTCGTCGGCGCGATGGTCTAACTTTTTTAAGGGAGCCCTAAAAAATGGAATGTTCTGCCTCATGTTTCTCGAGCAAGGACGTTCCACTGGACTGTTCTGGCTCACGAGAGGGACGATTGGGGATATTACTGGCTCCCTCTTGAGATGATCAGCGGGACGAAAGGTGACAGACGACCTATATACCATAGGTCTGTTAGTTTTGGATACAGCTATACGATAAAGGGTAATGAAAAAAGGGAATACGCACATTATCCATTGCCATGCTGGGATGGCAAGCCATTATGTTGCACAACGCCATCATTTCGTTCAAAGCCATCCGCATCCTCTGGACGCTCCGTAGAATTCCATACTCGCAAGGATTTCTTGAAGCCTGAACAAAGTATTTTTCTAACTTTCTGAAAACATTTTTCTCTCATTTGAGAGGCCAATAAGAAGGAGGGGACAACAAGAGCTCGGTATTTTGGCCATTCATTTAACCATCCTTCTGCAACCGAAGTAAACAGTGATAACAAATGAATGCTAACCCTCGCACTGTAATCCTGTATATGTCGTACTGCAATGGTATAGTATTTCGCTGCCCGTTCATAATTGCATTGCAGAGCCGAATTGACGATGGTCATCAAGCAAGCGAATACGGTCAATGGTACGGTATCCATCCACCTAGAAAATTTAGATCAACACATCTGATGTTAAGGAATGTGCCCCGGTCCATTCCAGATTTAATTCATGGGTAGTTGCATAGGACCCTTCCCGTCGAGAGTAGAACGACCGAAAGTCCGAAAGAATTCGAACAAAGGCGCTAGGCAGGATACAACTCGCAAGCGCTGTACCGTGGAGCACTCGTGGGAAAGTCCCGGAATCTTTATGGCTCAGATCAGCCCGTTTTATCTTGGTCTTGCTTAGCTCTCCTGTAGTTGTACACCTGTCCTCAATTCCCTTTTTTGGCGCACCCAGATGAGTGTATAAATAAATAAATAAATTCCGAAGGCTGCATTTCCACTCGGCACTCGACAGTTACTGTCAGTAACATGGTGTAAATGCGACGGAGGTAGACATGGTTCGTTATAGAAAAACAGGTAGCGAAGGGAGAGACAAAATAAATTAGGAAACAACTTTGATAAGTAGTAATAATGGTAATGGTTATGAATGAGTTCAAGTCAAAATTTAGTAAGCTTCAACTCTCAGTATAACTGCATAAAGAGCGATAGCGAGTAAAAAAAAGTTGCAGATTGTATGAAGAAGAAGACTATCTGGTACGTTCAAACGAAACTATACGATAAAATAAGTGCTACCTTCAAGTAACATACGAGTTAGGCAGCATAATAATGAGGTAATGGCGTTCATCAGCCCTGTTTTTGATATGCCATGCTTGACATTTCGATGGAACTACTTAAGGAAGCAGGTCAATCTTTTGTTTCAGATCCGGGATTCAGATTAAGTTGCTCCGCAGGAATGGGAGGCTTGCGTGGCATTTGCCTGACATGGGCAAAATTCAATCTAGAGCCAAATTCCTGACGATATTTGTCTTTGTGACCCTAACTGTCGCCAACACAAGTATTACCCACATCATCGCTGCAGTGGGTCAGCCTGGGAACAGAAAGATAGTCTCGGAACGCATAATAACACTAGCAAGCCTCTTATCACCGCGCGCTCAAATTACTTTTTACCCTTTTTCTTGAGCCCTCAACACGCCGTGGACGTGGCGAAAACGTCATGCCGCCAGAGTCGTAGCCTCGTACCCAGTTAGACTTTGATTTGTCAAAAAGGAAAAAATGTAGTACAGGTATGAGTGAACATCGAAAACAATACCGTATCCCCATCTGGACGCAGGTACCATCTTTACTTAGGGTTTGTACTTCTGACTGAAGTGTTCGCAAGTGCTGACGAGAGGATCGTGTCTGAAAACCTATCTTTAGAGACATTCAAGCTGAAGGAAATACGACAAATTTTGACCTAGCAAGACATCAATTTCCCCTTTATGGGAGGCTATGTTCAGTAAAGGCAGAAGAGGCTGCTGACTTAGTATTTGCTACATTCTCTAAAGTATCCTATCCTAGAGGTAGATTCGTAGAGGGACAGTCTCAAAGAAAACACGAGGTTTCTTAGTCCCAGCTACGCCGTTAGCAATACTTTTGCTCGATAACTTATCGACTCCCTACCGCTTCGTTTTGAGTGTTTTCCAATGGTGTTTACCCAAAACAAAGTCTTAACGCCGCAAGTCTCCAGCATATTCAATGTGCCGTGACCGAACAAAAACCGTAGCCCAAAACTACATTTTGATCATTCTGATTGTTGTTGCTCAAGAATAGACGTAGTCTTGGATTCAAATGATGGTCTCTCAACTCTGCAGATTACTCCCGTCTATCATCAGTATTTTCCTACCATCGCCTGGACCCCTTAGAAATTTGAACGCTCTACTTCCAAGAAACGAAATTTCACGCAAGCCCCTCCCCGTAGGGGTGGGGACCACTCGCACCACCAACACTCGCTGTTTTTATCCTGTCGCAAACATCTCCTCCAAATTCGAATGCTCTGACTCAGCATTTACTGTTGGTGTTCATACCTGCCGCCACACACCCATAAAAGTATGTATACATATACACACCGACAAACTCACACTAATAGCATTATATATAGTGGATTGCAGAAAGATTCCCCGATATGTGATTAACGAAGTCATATATTATTTGGAGCATTTGGAGCTATCTAATTCTGATCCCTTTATCTTGGGTAACGGAACTTCTCCCCGATTGCGGCATTCTCCCTTGCGGCGTGCGGCAAATGTCACTGCAACTACCGTACTCCCCCCGCCTCCCCCCAATCGATAGGACGCGGAATTTTTCCTCAATCGCCCTTCTTTTTATTAGATTTGATCAATTTTCTATTTCTTTTTTACTTTTATGTTTATTAGACTTGATTAATTAGGATGACTAGTCTTATGTACGCGAAGAACAAGACTGCAATGAAATTGGAGAGANGCCATCGCAATCCTGCGATACGCGGCGGGTGCGGCGTGCGCGACGCCGTCTTCAGGGAGAAATTCCCGGACCCCTTTATCTTGTTTTTGTTGTTATGCACTTCTCTTTTTCTTTGTTTATGGCCAAATGAGACCATAATTTGAAATTCTTTTTTTTGTGTTCTTAATGGGCACACCCTTAAAGTGTATTTGAATAAATAAATAAATAAATATTTTACAATATTTTGAGTTTTTCTGTCTTGCTATTTTTGAACTAGCTCAGGAGAACTGTGCTATCCCCACTTCTTATCACGCGCTATTTACTGTTGCTTCTCTTCAAGATCTGTCGACTGAAAGAAAGCGGAAGACAACTTTCTCAATTCTAGCCACAACTGAGGAGAGTGGCGACCTACAGCGCACAAGAAGACATTCCAAAGTCCTGTGGATAATGCAATGAAATGTGTAATGCAATAAAATGTTGCCATCCTTTTCATAACGAGAGGTAACCACGAGGAGCCAGGAGCAGAACAAACAAACCTTTCCATCTGATAGCATAAAAGCTAGAAGGGTGCAGATATAGAAAAGCTTCAAGTTCGCAGTTGCCGGTGATGTTTGGTCCAGTCTATTGATGAGTTGTCCAATGACCATAGTCTCCGATTCGTCGCATACAGTACCTGCCACACGAGCGGAGACCTTAATCACAGTTTCCACTGACAGCATGAAAGAGGAGAAAATCAGAAATCCACTGGAAGTTCAATCACCATATTCTTAGTTAGGCGGAAATAAAGGTTAATGATAGGATCGTCCACGAATTGTTGAATGGCTACTTGGCACGCTTCAAGTGCATCATCAGCTCGCCCTTCGATTGTGCAAACTTCCTAAAAATGTCAATTTCCGACGTCCCTGACCCATTCAAAAAAGCATTTAAACTTACTATATAAGAGAAGAACAATTTTGCGTAGATTGTTGGGAAAGCTTTCGCGTTTGCGAGTTCTGATCTTATCAGAGTCAGCATGCGAGTACTGGAAGCCGCACTGGGAGGTCCTGAATATATCCAATCAAGAAATATATATTTCATAACCCTTAGAAACACAGAAGGAAAATAGCTGGAAAACGTAGATAGCACATAGCCAACAAAAAGGGTACGCCCCCTTGAGGGAAACGGGCGGTAGGAACGGTTTCGTGTAATCGCTCCGCCGTACGCGGCTGTCGCGGACGTATTTGCCTCGTTACAACAGTTCTAACGTTCTTCATGCAGCTCATTCGCTATGCGATTATTGCTTATTAGTTTTTTTGTTCCTGAACTTCTCACTTGCTACCGCATTCTGCTACATTCTTTCACGCGCGACACCTCTCTCGCCGCGACGCGACAATTTCGTTCCTACTGCACCACATCCCCCTCCCCCTTGATAGAGAATGACCGACTTCACGTTATAACCTAGGCTCTTGCACCCAATAATCATAGACCTCCGTTTGCAGGCTCTCTCGAAACAGGTGGTTCTCGATATCATAGATCCACGTTGCGAACATCAATCGAGATTCAGCAATTTAAGAAAAAGATTAGGAGATTATAGTTGGATTTCCACCTGTGCCTGGTATTTTTAGCCCGATCAAAATTCATAAGTTATTTAACGGAACTGAATGCTCAGACAATCCTAATAAATTAAGCACAATGATTACTAGTAAGCACTTAAAGGCATAATGCTGCTCCTAACAAACTTGGTAGTTCGATCCTCACAGTTACCCCGCATCGAGGAAATTATGATTTGCCTGAATTCCCGTAGGCCCTGTAGTAATTACGGAGTCGTTTAATTTGACCACATTCTCTTCAATTTTTTAATATTTGAACAGCTGTAAGGTGTTCAAGAGATCGGACAAGCAGGGCTTGGAAATCGTATCGCGTGGACTGAGCAACCTTTCACCGAAATCTGCGTAAACACCAAAATTTTCATGTGGGACGGATAATGAATGCCATTAACAGAATCGAGGAATTGGGATAAGTCAGCCACTAACTATAAGCTCGGCTTTGACTAACTGCCTTATGGAAAGAATCAAAAGTTAGGCATGCCCACACTTCGCTCTCGGTTCTTGAATGGCAAGTACTGACCTCGATATACCTCGATGATCAGCTAAAAAACCTGCAAAAGTAGTTTCGCATTTCTCAAGAACTGTGGGGCGACAGAGGCAAGAAAACACGTGGAGATTCTTAGGCGACGCGAAGTGGGAAAGGGCGGTATATCCTCATATGAGATTACAAGGATGACTGGTCATGGAACACTACACGGTCGGTGGACAGGTCAACTTGAGACGTCTTCTTAGAAGACTCTAGAACATATGCACGTCTAATACCTATCGTATCGAACTGAAAAAAGGCAGCTGACGATCTGTTCTCATCAAAACCTTCAAGTTTCTTCACTTGGCGGCACCTATATAGGTGAGAGGTGATGAGGAGGGAGATACGCATGTTACGCAAGAGAGAATGACCATACCAAATCATGGTAACCTCTTAGTACTATAGTAGTGATTCTGATATAAGAGCTAATTTTTTCGCAGCTGATGCTACCGGAATGAGGGCATTGCCGTTATAGGTGAATTCCTGTCTTCCTCCTACCTTTACTGGGTCATTAACACTATCGCATGGCATTACTTTCTGACTACTAGTATGTCCTACCCTTCGTCGTAGTGAGTAGAATCGAGCGGAAGTAAGGGCATGGCCGCAAGGAACGTTTGTTTTTTCGCTAAAATTCTAATCTCTGGATCGCTGAAAACTGGTGGGCCGGCTTCCAGTGATAGGGGGTTTGACCGGATCAGCAAAATATAGAGTACATCAAGCCAATGCCCTGTTTGAAGACGAATTTCTAGAAGAGTCGATTTGAAAATGTGGTTTAAACATTACAAATTTAAGCTAAACATCGGCGTAATCAACCATAACCATAACAGTTGCCCAGAACTCTGGCAGGATTGCCAGCCATGGTACATTTGGTATAAAGCATAGGGATAATTTTTTTCTAGGTTTTTTTCTAGATTTCGAGATTTTTCTAGTCTTTACGACTAACAAAGTTTGCTTGAAATATTTCTCCTTACCGTGAATTAGTGCTTCACAAATAAGGGTAAGTGCTTCAAGTCGAGGCTGTATAAAGTAATCACCCATCCTCGTCATCATATCGTACTGAAATGTACCTAATTATTATGAAAAAAGCCATTTTGTATTGACTTTATAATTACCGCAATTTCAAGACATTGTAGAGCTAAATCCAGATTTTCTGTATAAAAGAAATACAGCTTCCCCAATTGAAATCGTACATGTGCGGCCATTTCGGGACTGAGCGTTAGTGTCAGAGCTCCCTAAAATGAGCATGGCAATAAATGACTAGGAGAGAAAAGATGGCTGCGAAGCCAAGAATAAAGTAAATATGCGTATGGAATCGGTCCAACTCACTTTTGTGCACTTGATAGCCATCTTCACTTTAGGCGGTTTGAGTTGACGGAGTGTTTCCGCCATGGCCAGCATGGTCATGGCGACATGGTCACCAGTGGACATCTTCAACACAAGATACTTTGCAAACCATTACTGCCTTCTGCTCTCGTACGATACAAAATAAAAGGGCGAAAACCAAAAGCGCTTTTCGTTCAAAACCGTGCACCATGAGAGCACAGAAAAAGAAGGATCTTTTGGGAATTTCGCGTCGTCAAGCTTCACGGGTTCGAGATCGTATTATCCACTAAAGCCCCTAGAACCAGGACGAACCATCTCAACAAAATTGTATTCACGTGATTTGGAAACAATGTAAGAACAGCTGCGCAAAATTTTTCCGGCAGTCGTCAACAGCTATGGGCCTATACTGCTCGGGGACAACGCAAAAAAAGCAGAATATAGAGGTCCTACCCATCTGCTCTATTTACCCGACCTGTCTCCTTCAGACCACAGTCTTTTCTGGGCCTCGGAGCACGTTTATGTCAACCAAATGTGAAAGATCTCGCAAAAGTCTCTAGTTTATCGACTCCCTTATTCTAAGCTTTTACAGTGACAGCATCTATTCATTACCCACACTTGGTAATCATGCTGATTCTGATTACTTCGATTAACAAAAATCATTTGACAAGGGTCATGATGTTCTAAACTTATCGGAGCAAAACTGCAACTACTATTGCGACACCAAGAAACCTAGTCGCTTCTAACCCCACTGGTATAAACTACGTAACCTTGATATTTTGTATGTGTTTCATAGGATAGGACGAAATCTCAGGAAAGATTGACAAAAAAATGTGTGATTAGTGCAACGATAAGAACCGACCCAAGTCATTTCCATATGAGGGAAACAAAGTTTGGCACATCTATTGCAACTGGATTAAGATTCCACCTCAAAATGAGATAAGGGACCAGATATGTTTCTATCCACTAATGATTGCCAGAAAATCTATGACCATAAATAATACGAGAATCTCGGCCAATGTAAACTTTTTAGAATTAACATCGATCGAGAACATTGGGAAGCAACATTCATCCCTCTGTTGCAGAGATGTCGCTGCGTCAGTAGGGCCTATAAAGATAAGGGTTTTGAATACCTTATGGGTCAGGACACAACAGCATGCGCCCCATGCGAACTAGAAGCGCCTCAGGTGGGAGGATTCCTCTCAAAAAGAAGTTCTCCCATATCACTCATTGTCACTTTCTCTTATCAACCACCGAGGTTGCGAAAGGCGAAATGGTCCCAGCATCTCTTACCAGCTGTCAGCAATTTCTGTTACCAACCCCCTTACCATCCCATACCGAGCGCCATGCACGATCCCATCACATAGGAGGTAATACACTAAACTGTCAAACGTCAACTGTTAATGCAAAATACAAAAATGTCTACAATTTCTGTCTTCCAGGCCTGATTATCAGTCAGTATCAGTTGTTAGCACTTCTTTGTACCAAGGTTTTCCCTTTTCCCACCCTGCCGCCTGTTCCCTCCAAATCTAAAGCTCTACGCCTATATACATTTCATTTCATTTTAAAACTTCCCACGTTCCCGGTTTCCCACATTCCAATTTTACATACTCAAAATTAGCGCCTGCGTGGATACGCTTTTAGCATCACTCAAAAATTCACCATCTCGAACACACACTACAAGCTTTGTCTGAATAAAATTTTAACTTAACATTTTTGCAACTTTCAGTTTTTGCATCATACGAGGTTACCCTGTGAAACGTAACAATAATCAATAGCAATGGAAACAAAAATTTAGTTATATTTTAAGGCTCCCTGTTGTTTTAGACCGAAATCAAATGATACACTCAGAATAAGGTTCCGTTTCCAAGCTTGCAAATTGGAGTCGTGCGTTTCTGTGATAGCCGGCAAGCATGAGAGCCGTTTCAGTGCTGTCTAAATGATGCCGTCGCTTCTTTCCACAAGCCTCCATACACCAAAAGGACATTTTTGGACACCAAAAGATCCTATTCCGATCGGATTTGGTTCAGTGAGTAGGTACTAATCGTAACAGCTCATAAAACTTCCCTCTAGTTGATCGCAGTAAGTTTGCGCGGACACACTACGTGGATGCTCCAGAAACATCGGAACTCCCCAAATGCATTTAAATGAAACAGAGGGACCTTTCGATTCGGCTCACAACGGCTCCCATACTGAGCTCTGCCTCACGAGGATTCCGAAATTGCGCTTTTTCCTCTGTAGACAGATGACGACCGTGAAGCATGGTGGATATTGCTTTTGAATGATTTTACGGAACATTCTTTCCTACAGACTCCACCCCCTCCCTCATTTCAGACTTTTCCGCACTCTGTCAAGAAGTGTTCCAATTTTCATGGAGACCTTAAGCTCATGAGCTTAGCCCACCTTTAAAGGTCGGGTCAAGCTTGGAATGGGTTGAGCTTAGGCAAATAGAACAGTGGGCCGCCCACAATGGGCGAGGCGTGTGTTCAAATGGAGCCACTTTTAAAATGTATATAGAACTCTGTTCGAAAACGTTCTAGAATGCGGAGAAAAAGGTGGTTAGAATAAGCGAAGAAACGTGGTCAAATCCCTGAGGTGGGCGGGCTTGCACTGATGTGGGCGTCGCTGGGATCAAAAATCCACAAATCTTTTCAGAAACTTCTAAAATGCAGATAGAGGTTGTTAAAGGAAGGGTGACAGAATTATTGCAGTGGGCGGAGTTTGCATCGAGGTGGGAGGAGCCAATTGAGAGATCAAACATCCATAATGCCGTTTAAGAACGTTCTAGAACGCGGAAAAAAGTTGTTAGAGATAATAGGAAGCATGTGTTCAAACCCCCGAACTTGGCGGAATTTACATAAAGGTGGGTGGAGTTAAGATCAAAAATTCACAACTCTGTACGAAGAAGTCCTTCATGTTCCAAAATCGTTCTATTTGTAAACTGATCGCCATTACTTACTACCTATGAATTTTTACCATCACTTGCTATGCTATGCAGAATTCGTTTTTGTCTTCCTACTGTCCCGAAATTCTTTATTACCTGAAGAAGTTGGGTCAATTTTGAGATGACTAAGACTTGGGAAATCAGCTCGACACTTATGAGCTCAGGGGAACCCCGCCCCTCAGAGGCGGGACATTACCTTGATGAGCTGTGCAATTTAAGACTTTACAATTCTGCTTTAGTATCCCCAAACACCTGAAAAAATGGGCACACTGTAGGAATAAGTCAACGAATCGAGGGAGGGACACTTGCGCGATGGGCGATGCACCTCCGAATTTTTTGCATGGATTCATAATCCACAACACCCTTTAACTACATTCTCGAGGAGTAGAGCGCAGAGCAAGAAATTCATCTCGGTTAGGTACGTAACTCGTTGTGACGCATACGTTGAGTGTGTGGAGCCCAAATGGTTTCTAAAGAAAGCGAAGTTGTGAGTAAACGATGCATAATCTGGAACGCTATTCAATGGATTGTCGATTTTAGATTCCAGCTTCGCCGACTTAAACAGCTTCACTACCTGCCATGTTTTCTCCACCTACTGCTGATGCTGATTCTATTCACTTTTTTGCTATATTTGAGCAAATTTTTGGTCGCAGCTCCGCTCACTTTCATGCCTTGCCAACCTAACACGGATGGTTGTGTTCTCAAACATTTCTAGCTCCAACATATATTCCCACTTGGCCCAGCATTCCTATTTCTACTCAGCTAGCATGAAGTCCAGCTCATACCATGCGTGCTTAGGTAAGTCGACTCATTGAGCCCTCATTTTGGGCATGCCCGTGCCTTCCCCCTCCCCCCCCCCCCCCCCCCCCTCTCCCAACTCCTCCTCGAAAAGGGTGAAGTCCGGCTCAGTTACTTATCAAATGCTGCAATGAAGCTGACTTTGGCACGAGTGGAGTTTTTTGTCGAAAGCCTGAGCCCTAAGCTCCTCAAGGTATTTTCTGTGTTTGGCAACCCAGGAGCCGATTCAGAGAGGTTTTCAGTTTGGAAATGTCTACTTCGACAACACAACATGATGAAATACCTAGCGCCGGAGCTGAGCGGAAGGAAATGCGGGGCGTGGGGAATATCAAGTACCACGAGGGGATAGTGCAGAAGGCGAAAAACGTTTAGCTCAGCTCCCATCTGTTCGACACGCGGCTCATCCTGCATTGACTTCTGAGACTCGAACTGTACGTTTGAGCTTGCACTATGCAGTTAGCGTCATTCAATGCACTATGGAAAGGACGAAAAGAAAAAAAAAGAAAAAAAGAGTCAGCTCAAGGGTGTCGGTGGAACGGGTAATGCCCTGGTGTCCTGAATAGCCCAAGGATCAACCAAAGACAAACTTCTACGCTTTTCAACTATAAAATGTTTGTGAAAGGCACCCAGTTCCATTTGTTGTATTTGTATTTGCTAGAAATGCCTTAGAAAGCCTCATGAAACTCCTGCGATAGCATAGTCTATTAGAGCTTGCATTTTCTATCAGCGCTTCTACGCGTTTTTCTTCTGCCTCATAACTCTCGACTTCATGATGTCAGAACTTCGTAGCCTCCTCGCTTCAGAATACTTTGAAATATCACCAAGACAGGCCAAGCAAGCCTCCCATCCATCCAGGGTTGGTTAATGGGTACCAGACTCGTCTAAGTGGATAAAAGCACTGACTTGTACATCGGCTGGCCACCGCAAGTTATCGTATAGGCAACACATGCATTCAATAGGCTACTACGATTCTGAAGTGAAGTCGAATGCGGGACGTATCCCTCAGACGGGATCGATTAACGCCCAAAGAATTTACTTATTTTTATCACCAGGACAGAGAAAATAAGCGAATTAATTAACCAAAACACGCCCCCTCCGGCTGTTACTGAAAATCTTGATCGATTGCAAGTTTGGTCACTATTACCACATAATCAGACAACGAAGAAATGTTGCGTGCAGGAAGGAATCATAAATACACGTCCAAATTGCATAATTAATAATACGAGTCTCTACTCCAATGATTAAATTATGCCAAATAGTATCTACTCAGCGCTTCATCATGTCAATACATCCCAAAAATAGTTCAAAGCAAGAGTTATCCGAAGAAGTAAGCTTACAAAAACTCAGGTCAGCAAGACAAGACACATTTTGCAGTTTGCAGAACTTGCAACACGGCAGCACGGGTAACGGAACTTCTCCCCGATTGCGGCATTCTCCCTTGCGGCATGCGGCAAATGTCAGTGCAATTACCGTACTCNCCGCCGATCGATACGACGCGATATTTTTCCTTGATTGACTTGCTTTTTCATTGGATTTTATCGTTTTTTCTTCTGTTTCTTTCTCGTTTTCATGTTTATTAGACTTGATTAATTAAAATGAGTCCTCCTATGTAAGCGGCGATCAAGACTGCATTGAAATTGAAGAAAGCGGTCAGCCAATTCAAACAATTAAAGGACTCCCTACCTCACAAATTGCGCGCTCCAATCTTCCATCGCAATCCTGCGATAGGCGGCGGGTGAGGCGTGTGCGACGCCGTGTTAGGGGAGAAGTTCCCGGACCCCGGCAGCACAGCATCCCATACATTTACGGCAATAAGCAAGTCCACATTGTGGAATAGAAAGAACATGGCTCAAGATTAGTCGTCCGACCCAGAAACCGAGAGCTGGGTCGCTGAACAATGGCACTCACTGGTCCCAAAATCAAATTCGTTTGAACAGATCAGCTCGTGAATCAGAAGTTGGTCGTTGTTACTAATAGAGGATAAAATTTTGGCGTTAAACAATCCCGTCTGAGGGATGCGCCCACGCATTCGACGTCCGTTCAGTATTTAGTGGTGTATTGAATGCGTATGTGGCCTATACAATGACTTGTGGTGGTCAGCCGATGTACAAGTCATTGCTTTTATCCTCTCAAACGAGTCTGGTACCAATTAACCGACCCCGGAGGGATGGAAGCCTTGGTTGGTGTAAGCGGATATCGATCCGGAATTCGATCCCTTGACCATGCGTGTACGAAGAGTGCCACTTGTCATTACACCACCTCCACCTCCAAAGTTACCAATACCATGAAAAACGTTCTGCGATGTCGAGTTCATACTTGCTTTTGAAATCAGCGTGTCGATTTCCAAATAATGTAGTAGGGACGGGTTTTTATCGGACGAGTCATATGAAGGAGCAAAACTCGTTATCATTGCCTACTCTTGCCTATAGGTTTCAACGGACCATACATTCTTTTATTTGCCCCACTCCCACCCAAATCACCCAACCAATCCTCGTCAGCATTGAAAGAACGCACTTACGAGACTATTCTGAAGAATTATTAACAGCAACAAAAAGCTTATTACCGGGCTCTCGTCAAAAACGCCATCCGAGGAACGCTATATGATGGCTTTGAATGTTTGCGAGCATATTCGAGAGGTTCAACAAGTCGGTGCGTAGAGTGATACAGTTCAGTTTGCTTTCCATCCACTTCAATCACGTCAATGATTACTGGTGCAGCAGTGCAAAATGCTTTGGAGGGATGCACGGAAACAAAAACGAAAATCCAGCGCGGCACGAAGTCCCACCGTAACTCCGACTATAGGTCCCGGCTCGATCGAGTACGCCGTTGCAGGGACTGCCAAAGGTCCCTTCTCAATGCGTCGCATATGTGACGGGTAAAAATTTGTGTATTAAAATAAGGTTATGCCGTGAAAGGAAATGTTAGTGAAATTGTGCGTCCAATGCACTTTATTTTCCGAAAATTTCTGTAAGATTATGCTGGTTTTCCGTTCCTGTTGGACCGAATGGATGTGCCGCAATGCCCATGGGGGTCAAATGTATAATTGAGAAGGGGGGTTTAGCTCACATTTGTCAATTTTTATCACAAAAAAACAGAGTGAACACGAAAAAAAATCATATGATAAAAATCAAACTTTATAGGCTTGATTCCAGAGCAAAATAAAATCAGAAACTGAGAAAAGTAGAGGAGTTAGCCATTATCTAACGGCCCTGACAGAGTGGAAACCCTTTGGCCAACAATTGACAACGGTGGATCGTTTGAAAGAATTCTGTGGCTCTTAGAAATCATTATCTGCGTCCTTTTCTTTCACAATAGCTTGCTTGCTTCAAAAGGCTATCAGCTATTTCCATGTATGCTCGTTGAACACATAGTTTCGAGGTGGGTTGTTGAATAACCTCTCCCTCATCCCCTTCCCCCATTTGGGCATTTGGGCTTGCTCCTCATGGTAACGGTTGAAAAGGCTTACCATTTAGTATACTGATTTAGCTTTGAGTAGCATCTTTCCTTTCACATTTCATCGACCAGCTTTTTTGCAGCACTGATTCGCAAAAATCTCGTCCTATTCACACCCGAAATATGACACCTGCTACACAGAAAAAAAAACATCTTCAAAGCATCTCTCGGAGATGCCTCCAAAAGTCAGTTTATGTCATATCACGTTGAGAAAGAAAGAATTGATTCTGCAAAAAGGTTGTGGCAGCGTTTTCACTGTCGCAAGAAAATGGCGGTCACCGGATACACGTACATTACTCTAGAACCCTTACCAACAGAATGGTTTCCGTCCAGAGAGGTCACGCGACCAAAAGAGTTAAATAAATGGCTTGTTCAAATGAAACACCGGATGCATACCGTGGAGAGGTGCTTACCCAATTTGATTCAAAGTCGATTTGGTGGGGGAGTTCACACGGTATTCATCAATTGCTATGAGGTGGAAGGTTGGAATCATCCGGTATAGATAGTGCTGCTTTCTTAATTTGTTACACAGCTTAATATCAATATGTGATATGACCCTTTGGACCAGGGCGGTTACTGGCTGGATCCCTCTGGAGGTCAAACGAGTCCCCCAGGACGGGCGCCACCAGCAAGATGGTCAGACTTGTTCCGGAAGCTCTGGACGAAAGCAATGCTATGTCTCATGTGGCTCAAACGAGGACGACCCACTGGACCACTCTGGCGCGACAGGCACGAATGAAGCGTTACTGGCGCCCCATCGAGGAAATCGATAATCAACGGGACGACAGGTTACACTGGTGAATAACAATTTTCGTGATAGAACGAAAAAGGGTTTGATAAAAAACTAGTATCGACCCCCTGCCGAAGAAAATACGCCATGGGAGCAACAGTTCTGCCTGTAAGAGACATGGCAATATGCAAAAGCGCTCTATGGCGCAATGGTGCAATGGCAGGCCAAAGTAAACAACAGTCTACGAGATGGAGTGGCGGCTGCGGTGTTGAGCAGCCATCAGTTCACAGTGGAAAAATGACGTTGAATCTGTCCTGTATGGGTGGTACTCTACCTGTACACTAACAATCCGAACAATATTCAATATTTTTAAAAAGCAGGAAAGCTCATGGCTGATTTGAAGTGGCACTTTTGAGGTCCAAGATGATTGATGTGTTCGAGAAAATAATGACGGACTTTGATCGTTGAAAAACAATGATAAAAACTGAGATAAGATGATATTGAGTGGCAG
>UZAF01020147.1:8819-19559 GCA_900617895.1 Haemonchus placei | reverse complement strand
GCAGGAGTCCACGGCTTCACCACGAACAGAGTAAATCTCTTTACTAGGGCAAAAAAAGCCCCTTCGAGAGTAAGAATTTACCTCATAGGTCAGCAGTTTACTTGTCAAACCTTCAGAATAAGAATACCTTCAAATTTTTTGATCCTAGTAAACCCAATCCTTTTGGAAACGTGTACAGTTGGTCATTTCTTTACTTATTCTGTATATAAATTCTTATTTCCTCCGTTATGATGGTAGGCATGATGTTTTAGTGCATTTTGTACGATGACCTCATTATATTGACGCGTGAATCGCACCACACCCCAGTTCTAGTAGCGCTGCGCGACCCGGTGAAAAGACCACGGGACTTGACTTATTCACGACGATTCAGGGGCCATGCGAAAGGCATTCAGATCTTTGCTAAAACGTCATCTCAATTAGGGAGAGAGATGTAATTTGAAAAGTATTTGAGACTGACTTCTTGCAAGCTGTTCACTCGTGATGCGTGGTTCAGCCTAAAAAATGTTGTAATCGGCAGATTTTTGGGGGGTGTGCAATTACAATTGCTAACTTGGAGGTTTCTGTCTCAGCTGAGGTTTCACTTGCAGATTGCTTCGATTTTTCGCTTTATGAGCTGAAGGCATCTAATCATCTATTTCTGCATGTGCAGCTTTTCATTTTGGAACCTTTATCTTCTTGCTGTAGAAGCTTATCAGCTTGGGACGCTCATGGTCTTTACGCTTGGCCTTTACGCCAAAGCTCTGTAAAACTCCGCGTTTTCATTATAGGTAACAAAGTAGTGTTACAGGTGAGCATCTTTGGCACGTCACCAAACGATATTGACAGCGCTGAAGACCGTTACAAATTCAGTAGAAAGTTGGAACATTTGCAAATCAGCCAACCACAGTGGAAGAAAAGCGATGATGTTGAAGATGCCAAGGTTGAGTTTGTTTGGGAATTTAGCGCATTGTAAAAGTAAATTATACTCAGAAGCCCAGTATTCCAGCAATTCTGTGCCAAAGTTGGTTATCCATGTCTTATCCGGCCGTCATACGTATTGTCCGGTGCTGCAATGAACGTCGCTCACACAGAAGACGATCTGGCAGCATTCTTGAAACAGGCAGCTGTCGTCGCCAAAGAACATCCTGTGGTGGTGTCGAAGTTCATAAGGTGTTTTATCAACTCTACTTTTTAAATTTCTTGTTCTACCATCACTGTAAAAAAGGCTAAGTTATCTATAACTCACGTACCCCTGACTGAATTAATTCTTTGGCAATACGCCAACTCAATCATTACTTTGTAGCTATGCTTACTTACCTTAGCTTTTGATGAAATGATCAACGAGATTCCAGCGAAGCGAAGGAAATAGACGTTGATGCAGTCGCTATGGAAGGTGAAGTGCTGGTAATGGCTGTCTGTGAACATGTGGAAAACGCTGGAATTCATTCGGGTGATGCAACTTTGGTTACTCCTCCACAAGATCTCAACCAGGTATGGTGATCGATTAGGATTAGCAATTGGAAAATCTGAGTTTTAGAAAGTCTCGTTCAGGTCACCTTAAATCGGATTCAAGAAATCACAATCCAAATTGCCTCTGCATTCAATGCGAATGGGCCATTTAATATGCAGCTGATTGCCAAGGTGCTTATTTTTACATTGACTTATTTGTTCTTGAGACAGTCTCTCACAAGTTTTTCCCCATTCTTCGTATATGAACTGTTGCTGTGTCTCATAACTGACTGGATATTAAATCTGGTTAAAAATTTGTAAGAAAAAAACAGGGGCGGTTCAACATCATAGAGTTTTAATCATTTACATCCCGCCGCCCCGCTGCCGCTAGCTATCTCAATTCCAGCTATGGATGGCAGAAATTGAGACAGCTAGCGGCAGCGGAGTTGCGACGCTCAGCTGCGGTCGATAAGTACGATTTGCGTCGATTTCGCGCTGCATAGGCTAAGGACAGCCGTACTGTGACGTGTCAGTTTTCTCGCCAAAGTTAGTATTTCTGCTATGAAGAAATTACAGATGTTCCTGTTTTACTGAATCCCGATGATGATTTTAAAAAATCACTTGGGTTCAATGATTCAGAATAATCAGAATAACATGAATATAATGTTTACACTCGAAACACATTTATTTATCACGAAGTTAATAATATCAATTTGTAGGATAATGAGCTAAAAGTGATTGAATGCAATCTTCGAGTCTCGCGCTCGTTCCCATTTGTCACGAAGACGCTTGACTTTGACTTTGTCGCTTTGGCCACACGAGCGATGATGGCAGCAGACAATCCGGCAATAGCTAGTTCGTTGAAGAAGCATGGTCTGCTTCGAGGCAAAGCACGTGTCGGTGTGAAGGTAAATGAATTTTACTTGGTTGGACGGTTTGGGTGAAAAACATTGTTTACTTCCAGGTGCCACAATTCTCATTTTCTCGTCTGACGGGCGCTGACGTGATGCTTGGAGTAGAGATGGCATCTACTGGAGAGGTAGCAAATTGTCATCCCTATCGTTGGGTTCGAGATTTTCTTCACTCCTTGGACTTTTTAATTTCAATTTTCATAGGTTGCCTGCTTCGGGAAACATCGTCAAGAAGCGTATTTGAAAGCATTGCTTTCAACTGGATTTGTTGTCCCAAAGAAGAACATCCTTCTATCGATTGGAGGGTACCATGTTAGTTGATTATGTATTCCTTTGCTTTCGTTGTAATGTTCTTTCACGAATCCGTTTTCCGGTCTTCACTTATCCTACGAAAAGAGGTCGTCTATGCTTCAGGCGAAGTCGGAGATGCTGCGCAGTGTGCAGCTGCTGCAAGACATGAACTTTGATCTGTTCGGTTCGAAAGGCACAGCGGACTACTTCCAATCGAATAACATTCATGTGACGGCCGTCGATTGGCCTTTTGAAGAAGGAACATCTGATCAAAAGATGGCCGCAGGAACGAGGTAGGATTATTTTACAGAAACAGTCAAATGAAAGAGTAAAACTGATCACAAATACAGCTTGATTGACTTTTGACATCGACACTACGCGCGTAAGTTCCTTGCAATCGCTCTAAGGGTGATTAGAGAGACGTGCCACTGTGTTAAAAAATATGCACACATGTAGTTATACATTAATGATAGCCCTCTGTACCGTTTCCTACAGGTTGGTTTCAGAAGCGTGGCAGAGTTTTTCGAGAATAAGGAGTTCCATTTGGTGATAAATCTTCCTATTCGTGGATCCGGCGCCTATCGAGTTTCGGCTTACAGGTTGGTAATTCTCTAATTAATTCTGTTGCTTATGTAAGTATTTCCGTCGAAGATTTCAGTCGAATTTCTGAATTCGAAAGGCGAGTCCCATGGAGATTTTAACAATTTCTCCTTTTTTAGTCAATGCATGCTCCGCTGTCTTCTTTCAGATTTAGTAATGATTGATTGACTGAACTGATAAGCATATAAACTGGTGGACAAATAAAAAATTATGTCTTAATCCTTGATTTTTGTGCGATTACCTTACTTTTTTCAATTTAGAACGCCTGGATATAAAACTAGAAGAATGGCAGTCGACAATGGAATTCCACTAATCACTGACATCAAGTGTGCTAAACTGTTTATTGAGGTCTGTTGTTTTTTTTCACCCAGGCAGCTTCGTACTTTTGTTACTAGATCGATTTTGACTAGATGAGCCTGTGCAATATAATAGAAGTATCACATTTCCGAGTTGTCATTCATGCTACGCTTTTTTATTAAGGCTTTGCATACGGTCGGCCGACGACCTCCCGTGAATTCTCAGATTGACTGCGTTGCTAGTCGTAGTCTGAAGCGTCTACCTGGTTTGATAGATATCCATGTACATGTCAGAGAACCTGGCGCAACTCACAAGGCAGGTTCAAAACAATGTTAACTGTTGATTTTTCCATTATTATTATTATTTTGAATAGTAGCGTTTTTGTACATAGCTATCCGCCTTCACGTTGGGGAACCTGACGCATTTCACTGCATCTACATTTTCCAGGAGGACTGGTACAGTTGCACTCGTGCAGCTCTGGCTGGTGGTATCACACAGATAATGGCGATGCCCAATACAAGTCCTCCCCTGGTTGATGTGGACACTTATCAGTTGGTCGACAAGGTGATTAGTTACTTGATTTCCAACAAGACGTTTCTGATTTTTGACATTTTTTCATGGTATGAAAACTCTGCCTGGAACTTTATAGTTAATTCGAGAGTAGTTACCATCAAATCACACAGAGATAATAAAGATTGTATGCCTTTGAAGCGTCGATGAAAGTGAAAAATAAGAAAAAATTGTTAAAGTTTATGAGCTTGAGTTCCTGCCAGTACAGCAGGTAACCGATAGAAGGTGAAGAAAACGGATTTCGAGCACCTTGTCAAGGTAGCGCTGCAATACATGCAGACAGAGAAGCAAGAAAAACTGAAATTTGAAACTCTCTGGATCTGTGAGTCTTCCGAGTTCAACCTACCAACCTAGGATAAACAAAATATGTATAGCGGTGAAAAACTTGCTAAAACGCTAGATAATGAATGTCGGAACTCGTAAATCTGATGACCACCAGTTTTATTCATCGGCATCTTTTCCAGATGGCATCACAAAATGCTGTTGTTGACTATGGACTTTACATTGGTGCAACACCAAGTAACCCTCTCGTCGCTTTTGAACTTGCGCCAGTGAGCGCTGGTCTGAAGATGTACCTCAATCAGACCTTCTCAACGTTGAAAATGGATTCAATCGCTGATTGGGTCAAGGTACAATTTGCATTTATACTTGAAGAGAGGAGATTCTGTGGTCACTGAGAAATATTTTTAGCACTTCGAAGCATTCCCATCGTCGAGACCAATAGTGTGCCATGCCGAGAAGCAGACAGTTGCTGCGGTTCTTTGTGTGGCTCAGATGACTGGACGGGCTGGTTAGTGGCTGATAATGATTTATATTACGTATTACTATTTATTTCCTGATAACTACGTGGACTCTGCCATTCTTTCAATCACTTCTTTTTGGGTGCTTGAGTTTTCTGGTACGAAAATAATTTTTCAGTACATATTTGCCATGTATCGAGCGCTGAGGAAATCCTTTTGGTGCGCGACGCAAAGAGAAAGGTAATTATTCACACTATATTAATATTTTGAAATTTAGATGCTTTCCTCTGATTAATTTTCTATTCTTCCCCACTCTGTTTAGACTTTGTATGATATAACCGTATAATCGTCCTACTCTCCAAGTAGTTCATTTCCACATTTAATAGCAATTTATAGGGTTGGCCGGTGACATGCGAAGTTTGCCCACACCACCTTTTCTTGACAGAAGAGGATTTACCGCCTGGTGTGAGAGAGGTCTGTTGGACTGTTTTCAGTCATTACATCTCCCTTGAGACTAGAATTTCGAATTTTTCTTTGTTTGGTAAGTATAATCGGAAGTCGAAGTTTCCAGGTCCGCCCACGTTTGGCGACAATCGAAGACAGAAACGCCCTTTGGGAAAATCTTGAATTCATCGATTGTTTTGCTACGGATCACGGTAGGTATAGTAGACATAGGGCTTGTGAGGTCTGCTCTGAATTTTAGAAGTCTTACTGTTTTTAGAAATCCCTTTTTATTCATCCAATCAATTTTTATTACTTCTTACGAGCTCCCTTGGTTGAATTTTCGGCTGTTTACTTGGGATGAGTTGACTCTCCTTTGCAAATTCTTTGTTCTATAATTCACTCTACCTATCTTGTTCTGATAACCCTACCCTAAAAACATTTGTTATGTAGTAGAGCGTCTTTGGGGTGCAATGTAAATTTTATAAATAGGCAGATGTGGTAATTCTTGCTCCATACCCCATACTTGCTTCCTGTATGGAATTTCTACCCTAGAGACGATCGGGACTTCATTTCGAATCCTAAATTCGTCAGTTGACCGTCGTGATTTTTCGGAATCTCATTGTTTTTCAGCTCCTCACACATGGGCTGAGAAGAATGATCCTGACAAGGCTCCACCCGGTTTCCCAGGTGTGGAATATATGGTGCCACTGTTGTTGACTGCAGTTTCACAAGGGAAGCTGACACTGAGGTACTCGTTAATGGCATGTTTTTATAGTAACCGTTCATTTGCTATACCGTTTTGTTTGATATCTGTTTTTACCACCTGAAAATTATGTTTGATTTTCGTTCAAAAATCGAAAAAAATTAAATAATATAAAATGTTTTTTTTTGGTTGTTATTTCTTGGCTACCTCTGAGCCCTTGCATGAGTCATTTCATGTAATAAATATATATAAATAAGGAGCGCCTAATCTTGTGGTCAGTGCTGCTTGAATAGATCAAATGGTGGCAGGTGAAGTAAGAGAGTTGGTAAAGTTTCTGATGCATCCGTACCCTTTCAGTCTCACAAACCGAAGCTTTCCCTGTATTTATATTTATAAAGAAATTTTGTTATTTTTCATGTAATTCTCTATGTTTCTGCTTTAGACAACTCGTCGATCGTCTTCACTACAATCCAAAGAAAATTTTTGGACTGCCGGATCAACCAGACACCTATATAGAGGTACGGTATACTTTTTATGCTATGCGTTTTTCTTTAATGTGACTAAGGAAATGATCTACGATGTTGTTCAAGTTTCAATTAATTGGTGGAATTTTTTAGGTCGATCTGAACGATGAGTGGGTGATTCCAGAAAGTGGCGGAGAAAGTAAAGCTGGCTGGACTCCGTATGCTGGAATAAAGGTTAAAGGACGTGTACAAAAGGTAGTAGTTCGAGGCGAGGAAGCATACGTCGATGGAATGGTATGTTGTTGAAAGTATTATTGAAGAGTTGGCTTTTTTTCTCCTTCGTAGGGCTGATTTTGTTCAGATACATGTGAGACCCGGCTTTGGTATCAATGTACGCGCAGCGAAATCCCAAGAAATATTGATTAGTACTCCTAGTGATAGTAAGTGCAACTTCTTTGTCATACAGATATCGATCAATATGCATCTGTTGCATTTAGTCGCAATAATTCCAAGTATACGACGAGAGTTGCAAGTAACGACTGATGAAGGGCAAGAAGAAAGTAAGGTCTCGATTGAAGAAAGCCCCACTTTACCTGTTGCACAGTTCACACCTCGGGAAGTAACGCTGGCAGGAAGTCATCTACTATCAGTCCATGAACTCGGCAAGTCGACGGTAAGGTTTTAACGACCAACTAATACTAAATCGTCCTTATCATAAATTATATTTTCTGATTTCCATTCCAGCTGAACAGCATTTTCGATGTTGCCGATCGATTCCGAGCTGATGTCGAAAGAAAACATCCTTTGACACATATCCTTGAGGTGGGTTTTTCATTTTTGAATCACTAAGAAGAATCGAAAGAGTGAAATGTTTTGAACAGAAATTGCAAGATTCAAGACCGGGGCCTAAATTAAGCAGAAAAACCATGTTACCATGGTTCTTCTACTGAATTTAGGCATCGATCTTGAACCATGGTTACGTCCGGGTTACTCAGATAGAACCAGATGGTCTCATACTGACAGGTTTTCTCCCTCAAAGGCTAACTAAGATGTCTGTCTTTCCAGGGATATGTGATGGCGTCGATGTTCTATGAGGTATCTACGAGAACGGCGAGCTCATTTGCAGCAGCAATGCAACGTCTTGGCGGAGGGGTAGTTCACATGGACAGTTTTACATCTTCTGTTCAGAAGGGTGAGACTCTTGAAGGTAAGGTCCTTATCATATCGGATTGACTGAATGACTGAACTAGTGCATATTTTCTGATTATTTCAACCGTATGATAATCTTCAGATTCGGTAACGATCATGTCGAACTATGCGGATGTCGTTGTACTGAGGCATAAGGAGACTGGTGCAGCGGCCCGTGCTGCGGCTGTTTCTTCTCGTCCGGTAATCAACGCAGGAGATGGATCCGGGGAACATCCAACCCAGGTAGTAACGTGTTTTGTTTGAGAATTCAGTAGGTGCTGTTGTGGCGCACATACTCAAGGGACTCGATATTTCCTTACTTTCGCTTAGTCTCTGAATGTGAACTATGTCAATCTCTCTCTCTTTTGGTGGTTGGGAAATTTGACCTGTTTCTGCCCTTTAAGGTAGCAAAATCTGGTAATTCTAGTGTCGGAAATGTAAATGGTTTTAATAGGCTTTGTTGGATGTGTACACAATCCGCCAAGAAATCGGAACTGTCAATGGACTGACAATAGCGATGGTTGGCGATCTCAAGCACGGACGTACAGTACATTCGTTGGCAAAGTTGCTGTGCGTATACAAGGTACTGTAGTGAATTTGCCACTGTAAGGCACTTTGATAGCTTGTGCTGATCGGCACTTTTTATCCGTTTTTATCCGTTCATTACAAAGTTCCGGCCTTAATTTTGATTCTGAAAAGTTTCTGTAACTGAGTTTGACACTTCTTTTCCCACAGCTCGGCTTTTTGGGATGTAAAGATTTAGACGAGTTCTATTTTAGGATGTTACAATTCATTATGTTACACCAACACCGGAACTTGGCATGCCTGAATACATTGTCGATTATGTGAAGAAGCTTGGTGGAGTTCAGGTAAATTCCTTTCGTAGCTAGAAGACTGAGGGAGGGTGCGATATTAAGAGAATTTCGTTTCAGAAGAGTTTCACTTGTTTGGCGGAGGGTATTCAGAATGTTGATGTGATCTATGTTACAAGGATCCAGAAGGAACGTTTTGCAAGTGAGGTTAGTAAGGGTTTGAATTGTTCACGACAAAGTTCCGCTAATCGAGATTGATTATGACTACCTGCTTGTGGGTTTCAGTCGATCCAGTTAAAACTGTCCATGAGGTTCAAAACTTAGATACCATGGGGTTTCCGAAAAAATCACCTTTTTGCTCTATGTTTAGACGCATACGACAGGGGAAGATTTATCACTTTGGTTTGTCTTAGTCGGGAGCATCGGGAGCAGGATTTGTGAGCTAGCGGAATCTGAAGAAAAAATGATATAATGAGTGACAGAAGGCTTAGTTGCCTCAGTCGGATACCGATATAGGGTCTGAACCCGTGACCATGTGTGTGTGACAGTGCGCTACTTGCCATTACATCATATCTACCCACATCATCACTTTTTCTTTTCAGGAAGAGTATAATAGAGTGAAAGGGAGTTATGTATTGACGGCAAAATTGTTGAATGCAGCAGCTCGCTCCAGGGAATTCACTGGCAACATACTTGGTAAGGGTCTATTCGCAATTTCGGAATTATTCGACCCCGAATAGCGAATTTGTTTAGGACCTAGCCGAAATTTGCCGATAGTGATGCATCCGCTACCGCGAGTGGACGAGATCAGCACCGAGTTGGATCATGATGATCGCGCTGCATACTTCCGTCAGGCAAAGAATGGAATGTACGTAAGAATGGCTTTGCTGGCGATGATACTTGGAAAATCACCACTATAATTACAATTAGCTTTATATGAGATTGTTGATTCATTTTTATTTTGTTGATACTGTTTTTATTTTTGAATCTGTGAAATTGTTGAGTCGTTCCTTTCGAAATACTACGGCGAATTGTAAAGCCGCTTTCTCTCATGGCTCTACTACGAAGTGTTTGTTTTGTTAGTTTGTTGTTGAATAATCTGGTGATATCGGTTTCAAAGGGTTCAACCTGTTTACGTTGTTGGTCGATTGTTTTATTTACATATTTCAAATGAACATACTAACTAGAAGATTGGTATTGTGGTTTGATGTTCAAGTGCTCTGAACTTGAATATCTGTTCTTATTGTCCATTGCTAAGTTTTTCATAAGGGAGGGTGGTATTGTGTAAGTTAAAAAATACTGAACGAGTGTTGTTAGAGTTTTTATAGCGTATGACTGGTCGAGTTCTAATTTTTACAGAAAAAAAANAAAAAAAAACGTATTGAACCATCAGAAACTGTGAAAAAAGTTGGGGATTTCTGGGCTGTCTCTCATTGACAGACAGTCTTCTTTGGTTGTCAGCATGGAAGATAGCAGTTATCGTCAAGACTTAGTATTCGGTAGGCTTGCAAGAGGTACAATTCACTCTTTCTTTCAAAGTTTACCTTTTTGTAAGGTGAAAGAAACGAGAGCGGATTATGTTAAAGGCATGGTTCACGATAATGTTGGGGTATCTATTAGTTTTAGAACAATAATGGAAGTAAAAGTCCAGAATAGTGTGAAATTGGTGAAGAAAACGCAAAAAAATTGGGGTACTCAGAGAAACGTGAGGCTCAAAAAAGAAGTAACTCCAGGGGTTGGACAAGAATGTGACGATAGAGGTTGCAGGAAAAGGTTTTTGGACGAGCTGTCCAAATGGGTGTGCCATTGCGTACAGCTGTCTACAGTAAGCTGCCTGCCTGCGAAGTGAACGTCCCGGTGCGAATGGTGTAACGAAGAGGCATTTCAAAACGTACTACGGATGGTTAGCGACCACGTAGATGGCTTCTCACCGGATGCGTTCCATAGAAAGCCGACGACAACTTTTAAGATTTTACGACTTTGAGACATGGCCTTTTCAATAGTTACCTTTTCTCTGCAGGCGGACTTTTAGTCCCAAATTTGTCTCATTTTTGACTCTTTCTGGTGTTGTTTCAGCACTGCTAGCGCTGATGTGACCTGTTCAAGATTTGAATTTTTCATTCGAGCAATTTATACATTTTTAAAAAAGGTCGCCTTCTTCTAGGATCTTTCAAATCCAACAGATAAACACATATTTGCAATCGCTCGTAGTATGGCGATTTCAACGTCGAGAAAACCTATGCACTGACGCATATCGATAGATGGTTCCTATATAGGATGCACAATATCGTG
>UZAF01020146.1:0-19562 GCA_900617895.1 Haemonchus placei | reverse complement strand
TTCCTCGAAAGGTGTCACGACAATCAGTAATTGAGGAAATACCAAGTTCGCATCCGGGAAAAGGAATCCGGATAATCTTCGCATTTCCACACACTCGTCTTCGGGATGACCTACCCTAATGGTTAGTGCTGGCCGCTGACTTCTGTGCCAAAATTAGGTGAGCTGATATCGTTTATAACTGCACATTACAAATATTTGATAAAACAAGACAAATGTAAATAAAATGCATCATATCACCAAGACATATGCTCCAAAACTTGATAGCCTAATCAGTGACTTTCCGATATTTTTGGTAGCATTTTCAGATATGAATGCTCATGTTGTGGGCCCTCCGAATCACTTCCACTTAGTCAACCGAACAATTTACCTCCCAGATGTATAACAACTTCACAAATTATTACAGTAATAGACTTTAGAATCGATTACCTTACAAATCTCACAAAATTTGCGGCCTTGCGATTTCCACACATCAGCCATGAGGAGCCTGAAATATATGGACTTTCATTTGCTAAAATAATGCAAAAGTATCGAAGTATACATCGAGAACCAACTGGACAGCACCGAACATCAACGGTAAAAGGCTTGTAAACAGTGAAAGACCAAAAAAAAAATTGAAATAAGTGTGAAAAACCTGCAGATGCGTCGCGGCACTCTCGCTAGAGCGCGTTATTTTGAAGTGGGCGCCTTTGACGGCTTGAAATTTTCAATTCCGAAACTGTGTACCCTCAGCAACAGAGAGCAAAATTGAATGCTTCTAGAAAAAAATTCAAGTAGGGAGATATTATCTGTGCAGGTCTATCGTCAACTTCACTCGCAGGGTCCGCTATTCACCTGAAGGTGATTTGCCGCCACTTCTCCCCATGTTCTGCCGTTACCTTGGTTTCCTGGGTCTTCTTGTTCAGTAATTCCATATCTTTTTAGGAGCTCCACCTGACCGCCTACCTTCCGCTCCAAACTCCGTTGCCTTTTATCGGGGGATCCCTGAGTGATTGCTGCACGTGCCCATACCATTACAGGGCTGCACGTGCCCATACCATTACAGGTACTACTCTCCTATGTTCACCGGAAATGAAGTTGTTAACGTGACTGCCATGTTATCCTCGACTCCTTATCATTGAATAATTTCAATTATTATGATTCTAAATTATCAAGAGCAGAATGAATATCTATTTAATAACATTAAAGAAATCGCGCCTTTTTCTGACCTCTGCGGCTTTTGTTTGGCCCCGGTATCACAGCGAGAGGGATAGGGCATATCATCTGAAGCTATAGTGGAATGATGGATGGATAGTGATAATATACAAGTTCTCACACTCTGAAGAAGGCGATTACGCCAAAACGTACGTTGATAAGAACTTATTTAGCATCTTGGCAGCAGGTTTTACAAAAACCTTATAAAATTAATGCAAAGCTATGCCATCATCATCGAAAGTGAGCTCACATTCTTAATCACTCGGCTAGTACTGCTTATAATCTATGCATACCTGCACGGTGGGAAGTACGGAATTAGCAACTTAATTGAAATTCACCTATCTTTAGTAAAAATAGAGTTCGTAAAAAAACACTTTCGTGAGACATCAACAACATTTATTCCATAACTTTCACTTTGAAAGGTAGCATGAAGAAGAACAATTACAACTTGCGATCTGACCGTAAAGCATACCCACTCAATGTCAAAAGACTTCCATTTGACCATTTTATTTCGAGCTAAACAATGTCACATGGAAATCAAAATTTTCTTTCAGAGCTCTAGCAAGATTACATATCCTACATTAAAGACAATGAAAAATAAAACGTGAACAGGATTGGAGCATACTAGAGCTTACGAGCTTATATAACAAGGAACAAATATCCCAGTGGCAATGTCTGAAATAACAAAACAACCTGATCATTCCCCTGTCACATATCAAAATGAAGTGTCCGAACAAGAGATGTTAAGTAGAGTTGTGCTACATTATCGTAAAAAAATGCGGAGCGAATCGCAACAACGGGATTCAGACATGCCAATGACTTTCAAAGATCATAACAGAAAATCGAAAAAACAATTATACGCATGAGAGAAGAAAAATGCCAGAATAGAGTAACCAAAAATGGCTCAAAAAATTGTTGCACGGCTGAAAAGTATTTACAACAATACCATTAATCAACAAACATCAATGCATCATTGGTGATCAACCAAATCTGGAGAACCTCCACGACGTGACCGTTTCTTGGACATTGCGGAAGTCGATGAAAAAGCAGCATTCTCTTCTTCCTTTGCCCTCATGAGCTCAGAAAATTGCCCATCAGGAAGAAAGAATTCGCTATGAACTTCAAAACCTTCTGGTACTCCTTCATTATATTCGACTGCTTTCATATCCCAATATTTGTCTAGTTTACTTACGATCTGATCAATAGTAGGTCTGATGGCATATCGTGGTTCAAACCGAAGATTCTTGTCAGCTGCAGGGAGATCCTTACGTTTCCTAACGGTTTGAAAGTCTGCATCGTTTAGAAAGATCTCGATACCGTTTTCTTCTTTTTCATAAATGTGATTCATGTAAATGTGGATAGCGCCTAAAGCGGCGTACCTTGTCACTCCTGCCGGTTTAAAACGAATGAGCAATTGAAAAAGGCGTGCTTCCGACAAATCACACCATGGATGTGCTTGCTGCTGGCGGTCAGGCTTTTCGAGAGAAGTGAAGAACTCCTGCAGGATCTCCTCTCGAGGCATTTTGACAATAACAACTGCTTGACGGCGTTGTATAGACATAGCAGAAGCCTATCCCTCAAACTTGGGAAATTAAAACGAGTTGAAGTTTTTGTGCGTGGATTATGTGTCGTTGCAGGGGTTACGGTTGAAACCGCTTAATCGACGCCTAGTTTCTTATCCCTACAGCGGTTTTAGGTAGTTTTTGAGTGTAAGTTATCAATATAGGTATTCAATCTTGAAGCTTCTGAGATGGCTACATTGGATATATCGTTTGCCGCAAGTTATTCAGTAAAACAGTTGTAATGACTGCTCATAGTGCAAGTGCATCGTCCTTCGTTCAATCACTACCTCCAAGGATAGAGCCACAATATGTCAGAGTAAGTATGCTACACTTTTGGTTTTTCTGATTTTTTCCATTTATTAACCCAGATTTTTAGATTGTTGGCGATTCAGTGGGTGTTGTTAATCTTACGCCAGCCGCCCTACAATGTCTTGCTGATAAAGTGAGTTTCATTTTCCCTTTGAATTCTTTTATTTTTGAAACAATCTTCGCATTTTTGCAGTAACTTTTTGTTTCCCGAGTGATAGTTTATTGTTCTTAGGCGTTATTAGTGTTACCGGAGCCAAGCATCATACAATGGGCCTTTGTAGGTTACATGAGCTGCTTCCAAAGCTATACTTCACCTTGACCTTGGACAGTAACCAGCATTAGCATGCTCAGAATACTAGCCATCCATTGTAGGGTGTTAGATTTCCTAGATGGTATTCAATTTACGTGATTTGATACTCCTCTGAAATTTTCCTGTTGGGCATACTGTAGATGCCGAATTTACTTACTTATTCATTGAGGACTTAGTTAGTACTCAAAAGAGTAGTGCTCTAAGTAAAATTAAAGGATAGAGGAGAAATATGTGGCATTAATCAATACCGTTTCGGGATGGCCCCCNCCCCCACATTCGAATTCTGTTCAGTATTCTAGTGACATATTGAATGCTTATTTGGCCCAAACAATAACTTGTGGTGGCCAGTCGATATACAAGTCAGTGCTTTTATATTCGGTGTGCCTGGTGCCAGTCAATCCATCTAGAGGGGATAGAGGGCATAGTTGACCTGAACACACGTCGAACCGAGATCCGATCTCCACACCGTGCTTGCCTGAAAGTGTGTCACTACATTACCAGCGCCCTGAGTAACGATAAAATACCCAAAATAAAAGCGTTGTAGGTTAGAAGACTGCGGAAAAATTTTTCAATACGATCTTTTGAAGCTGACACAAGTGTTGTCTCGTTGCTCAATCCTAGCCCACAAGATTACTCTACATGGTCGACGAAGGACTATGAAGGTGGAAGATGTGCAGCATGCTCTTCGAGAACTGAGTATTCCGGTAACTCAACTACATTAGCGCTTCCGCGGTGCTATCACAGTTGTTTGTTGTTTGAGATGCCTATCGGTGCTTTAACTCGCTCACAGCCCTCTATGAGACAGCTTCGCATGCCGGGAGGGGAACAACTCTATGTACGAGAAGATGTTGACGTTGATGTCCAGTCTATTTCGCAACACTCACAAGCAAAAGTTCCGGTAAAAAGGCACATTAGAGGTGAGAGCTCTAGGCGATTAATTAATGGGAACATTCCGAACTGTAGATGAGTATAATAACGATATGTGATTTTGAGCGCACATTCTTTTAATTTTTTAATAATAGCAACCAACGTGTGTTATTTTTGCTTGTAGGAACGTCAAGAACATTTTCATCTTCTTTTCAAAGTATCATCGAGAATGAATGATTGCTTCTGTTGCTCGTGCTTACAACGATCGTTTAGTTCACTGGATACGAGTAGACAGTGAGGAAGAACCACCTCAAGAGAAGAAAGCCAAAAAGGCCAGTCAAGCAAGTGGTATGTCTTCTACGGATCTTCCAGCTGCTTTGAGAAAAAGGTAATAGTTTTCAATAATTTCCAGCTTCTCTTTCGGTCTAATATCAGCATGAGTGTTTGCAATCGTTATATTCCTGTGCCTATTCGAGTTTTTTTTTNTTTTTTTTTATGAATCTCTTTGTTAACTAAAGAGTCTAACGTTTCGACTCAACCTTCTTCTTCACAGTCCCAAAACGAGATGATTTGCACGTCACCCAACAAGTGTCCATCACCCTCGACTTATTCTATACTCATGGATATATGTATATCAACTTACAATATTACTATAAAAAATGAGTGGATGTGGTGTAGTGGCAAATGCGCATTATCACACACGAATGACTCGGGCCGCTTAGGCATCCCAAGAGTTCCTTCCCTTCGGAGTTGGTTAATTGACAGGAAACTGGTCGAGAGGTCAAACCACTGACGTTCACATCGGCTAGCCATCGCAATTCATTGCCTGGACATATACGAATTCAGTCCACCACTACGATTCTGAATTGAAATTTTATGCGAGAGCGCAGCCCTCAGACGGGCTTGATTGACCTTTCCTGAATTATTAGCAACCGAAATGTCGGATATGTTTATGCAAATGATTATAGACGTGCATAACCTGGGTTTGTTTGAAACTTGCTTATTCATCTGCTGCTCACACTTCCATCCATTTAAAAGGCCTATCAATAAGTGCAATTTTACTAAAAGGCTTCTGTTTGTTGCATTTTGTGGGGGCAACAAGTTGTGTGTATCTTGCAACGACTGTAACCATTTCAGAACTACCCTACCAGCTGAGCTTGCTGCACCCTCAGTTTCATTCCGCATGGCCGCTCAAGGAATACCTAAAAAGGAGCAAATTCTAGTCAAACCCTCGTTTCTGGAACCCTTGTCGGTGGTACGTTTTTTTTGGAGTTATATTGTATTCCAGCCTACGAAATGCTCTGCTTATAGACTTTGTTTGTTCCAATAACTTGGTCTATGATTATTGTTGCTAGTTTGGAGATTCCAACGAGTGTTTCTTCAGGAGCAGCAGATTTATCTCAAGGAGATTGTTGAGGCGTGTGTAGGCCAAGATGATCGCAGAAGACAGCAAGCCTTGCAATCGTTAGAAAGGGACACCGGCATCCAGGAGCTATTACCACGATTATCGCGCTTGATACATACTTCCGTAAGTTTCTAAAGTGTGTGGCAATCGAATTCGAAACGCTAAGGAAGGAAAATGTCTTGTTTCTTTATTCTGAGAGTTTCTTTTATTGCTCATATTCTAATAGTTTACTACAAATCTTCTTGTTCTTACAGGTGCGTTGCAACATAGTTCACCGCTGCCTTTCAATGTTAATTTATGTTGTAAGAATGATGAGGTCAATTGCTGTCAATAAATCGGTGAAACTTGATGGAGTGGTAAGTGTCATCACCTTTTTTGCATCATTTGTGGTGCTACTTCTTGTTTTTTTATTGTTTATTTCTCCTTATTTTCACATTTTCATTGTTAGCGTTTTTGTTATTAATTCTATTTACGATTTGTTACTTTGCTATTTTATTCTTGATTTTCTGTTGTTGTTTATTTTCTTTGGATGTTCATCATCTTTGCTTGGTTCAAGGGGTAATTTTCTATCAGTGATGCAGTGCTGAACCCAAACTGCCTCCTGTGACCATTAAAAAGCCAATAATGATCATTTCAATTTTGCAGCTCCACGAATTTCTGCCATCCCTGATGAGTTGCATGTTGGGACGAGTTTTATGCACTAGACCTGATTCCGACAATCATTGGGCATTGCGAGATTTCGCTGGCAAGACTTTGATTACCATAATAAAGTAGGTGTTTTTCTCTTTCTGTATGAATGAACCTGTTTTTTGAGTGGGGATTATTTTTTATGCTGTAGCTTCTAAGAAACGAATTCAGCAATAAAAATGTTTATGGATCATAAGTGCCCGAAAAAAGCTTAGGCCAGAAGCAAAAGCGTAAACATTTTGTTCGAACTAACGATGCTTTTCAGAGATCACGGAACCAAAGAGACCAGGCGTCGTTCATTTCGTGCAGTAAAGCGAATTTTTGACGAACCCTCATCAAGTTATTCAATGATATATGGGACTATCACCACTCTTCTAGAATTTGCGTCTCCAGTAGAGGTGATTGCTGACTGTAACAGAGATGCAAAGCAGCTACTAGATTTCGGTATTCTTTTCCCAATTTTTAAGCTTATCCGGTTACACCCTCGCTTCATGGTGCTGCTAGAACGAACTCGTACAGCAGCAGCGACTAGCGCTGATCAACAAGAACGTATTGAAGCTCATAAGTTGCATGCTGCACTCACGGTAAGTTTCTGCATGGATAAACCTAAGTAGACTCTCTATAACTTAACAATCATGACGCTAGGATCTGTTGTTTAGTTGCGTAGTTGCCGTCATACTCAATGACTGGAAAACATCTGCGATCATTTTCTAGAATCGATGGTATTTTCAGAAACATGAACCCGCGCTGCGTCGACTCATCAAGCAGGCAGCACTAGCATCTAAGAAAGATCATTCAAAAGCATATGTTTGATGTCTTCCCAGTTTTCAGGTGCAGACTGAATTCACTTGTACTTGTATAAAGTCGTATGTACATTTGTTGTAATGATGTAAATTTTGTGTTCTGTGTTTTGATCGAGTTGTGGTACTCGTTCTGATTGTTCCCAACCCTCATAACCCCCCCCCCCCCTTCCCACAGTTTTATTTTCCTATTCTTCGGCGGTCTGTGAGAGGGATTTCATGTAGTTAAATGCTGTGACATTGACCTTGACTGTGGTATAAGGGCGTGCAACTCACTGCTACCCAGAAAAACGCAACTTGTATCAAATAAATTGTAGAACTTTTAGGTGAAGCTTTGTTGCACGTGTCATAAGGTTACCTGTGTTAGTAGTGTAGATCCTTACATTGTTGTAGCAGTTTATGAAATGAAGTTACTGATACAGTCCTTCCTTCAACGCTCAAAAATTCGGTCATGCACTGGATGGATTAAATATATCACAATACAAAGTAGATTAACCCGTGATGGGTAAAAAAATTACTGGTTTGTGAGAGGTAGAGGAGTAGGAGTCAGAAATGAAGAAGGAGAGTGGGTCCTTGCCTTGGCCATAGCCCACGGCTTGGCAGTCTGTAGCACTTTCTTCGCGAAAAGGAAGTCGCAAAAGGTGGCCTACAACAGTGGAGGGAAAGAAACGGAAATAGATCATGTGCTATTAAGAAGATCGCCCCTCAAAACTATAAAGAACATCAAGGTACTGCCCGGAGAAGATCTAGTTCCACAACACAGACGTCTTCTAGCAGGCATAGATATCGATCTTCATAAGAAGTCAAGGACATGAACGGAACGTGGGTTCCGTTGGTGAAAGTTGCACTAATTTGAAGGAGAACACCTCAAAGAGAAGGTACTAGAAGCTGGACTTCCAAATCCCGAAGGGCCGATCCAGCAGACCTAGAGCAACGCTGTGAACGTCATCCTGCGATTTGCAAAGGAAACGCTATGGGAAACTCGAGGTGGTTTCCGAAGGGACAAGGAAGCCCGGTTCTTGAATGATGAAGTCCAACGAGTTGTGAGGCAGAAGAAATCGGCTTACAAGCGCTGGCAAAGGACACAAGTTCCAAAGGACCTAGCTGCCTACAGAAATTCCAAGAGGCTCGCCAAGGCTGCTGCCGCGAAGGCGAAGAACACGGAAATGAACGCCTTGATCCTGAGAAGGCCTAGCGAGGTCAGGTGTAGGTGGAAGGAATACTTCGACAGGCTCTTTAACGAAGGATTCGCCCGTAAGAACAGCTCCCAATGAGGCCCCATCAATCTCTGGACAGAGAATGAGGTGCGTAGGGCAATGGGAAAGATGAAGGTTGGGAAGGCAACTGGTCCGGATGGAGTACCGATCGAGGCATGGAAGGCGCTCGTAGAGCACGGGATAAAGTGGCTCATCCGATTCCTGAACACTGTCACCGCTGAAGGAAGATTACCGGATGCATGGAGAAGGAGTACTATCGTTCCCATCTTCGAGCAGAAGGGGGACGCAGTGGAGTCTTCCAACTACCGGGGGATCAGGTTGACTGCTCATACGATGAAACTGTACGAGCGGCTCGTCGACTCAAGATTGAGGAAACAGTCCCAGTCTCACAGGAGCAGTTCGGCTTCATGCCTGAAAGGTCTAGAACGGATGCCATATTCATAGCCGGGCAAGTTATGAAGAAGTATCGAGAAAAGCGTAGACCCTGCTACCTAGCCTTCCTCGACCTAGAAAAGGCTTTCGATCGTCTCCCGCGACAAGTCCTTTGGAGAGCGGTCTGAAAACGAAAGATTCCAGAACACCTGATCTCCCTGGTGAAGGACATGTACGATGGCTCCACCACAACAATACGCACACCACAGGGCCAAACCGGAGCAATAGATGTCACGATTGGGGTACACCAGGGATCAGCTCTGATCCCAATTCTAGTCCTGCCCACGATGGACGTTATCACAGAAGAACTCATTGGATGGACCACACAAGACCGTCCTCTACGCTGATGTCATCGCTCTGATAGCGGGGAGCAAGGAAGAACTCCAGGACAAACCTCAGGATTGGCAGAGAGTATTAGCGGAAAATGGACTCCGGCTGAACGTGAAGAAGACCAAGTTCCTCAGCTCCGAGGGGGCACGGAGTCAATCGTCGACGATCGCGGGGATGCCATCGAAAAGGTCCAGGACTTTCGCTACCTGAGGAGTAATCTAGCCGCTGATGGTGACCAGGCCGTAAAATCCCGAATAAATGGATGGATGAAGTGGAGGGAGTTCACCGGTATCCTCTGCGACCATCGGTGCTCTAGGACCCTCAAAGGAAAAGTGTATCGGACAGTGGTAAGGCCCACGATGCTCTATGGCAGCGAATGTTGGCCCGTGAGTAGATTTCTGAAGGACAGCTCCACTCCGCTGAAATGAGAATGCTCAGGTGGGCCTGTGGCTAGACGCGGCTGGATCGGGTCAGAAATGAAGACGTCAGGACGGCTATGCAAATGGCCCCAGTTAAACTGAAGATGAGCGAGCAGCGCCTGCGATGCTTTAGGCATGTACTAAGAAGACCACAGAGCCATCCGATAAGGAAAGCAATGGAGTTCGAGGCTCAAGGTAAGCGACCTCGAGGAGACCCACAGAAGAGATGGCGGGACGTGATCAAGAAGGACCCCGCCGAAGCCAANAAGCAGAAGACGGCATACGAGATGGAAAGCAATGGAGTTCGAGGCTCAAGGTAAGCGACCTCGAGGAGACCCACAGAAGAGATGGCGGGACGTGATCAAGAAGGACCCCGCCGAAGCCAAGGCGACGGCAGAAGATGCCGTAGATAAAATGAAATGGAAACGGCTGACAAGAACAGCGGACCCTGCGACGGAGCGGGATTAGCGTAGGGAGAAAAAGAAAAAGAAGAAGAAGATGGGCAGTGAAGGAAATGTTTCGTTGGAAGTTCCTTTCAATTCCTACTCCCATGCAATCAGCTTTTGTAAAGGATATGAGCCTTCTCTATTACTGACATAAAAATTGATGCAATCATCGAAAGAAAAATCCCAAGCCCAGGAGAAATTATCTCCTAACTGGCTCTTTGATGTAGGCTCGGAAGGTTGGAGCAAGGAGTAAGTAAGCACTATACAAGTATCCTCTCAGTGCCCTAATGTTCTGAAAACTTTCAGGACGCTTTTACAGAAAGGTTTACTCCTTCGAAAGGGGGTGGGGGATTAACGCTAGGGAGGAGAAGAAGAAGAAGGTTTGTGATAGCGCTACTGGACAGCATAAAGAAATAAATGCAGTCGCGAAAAAATGATAGAAGCTATCCAGAGCCAGATTAGGCCGTAAAACTAGCACGCAAAACGGAATCGAAGGTTTGACCTTGTAACCAGTAGACCACCGTTCAGGCAATTACGTGGACGAGGATTCTGAGGGAGGTCCAAGCAACAGTAATGAGATGCCCTCTCAGATATTGTAACAAGGGTGCTAATTGTAGGGCGTAGCACTTGTCAAGAGGTGGTCGCTCAGTCAGGCCGCCATGTCCGTCTCTGTGTAGGTTTCATGAGAACGCCGAAGAATTCCCGGAACTCTGGGCAGTCTTCAGGAAGTTGGTCTACAAAAGCAATGAACTTGATATGGTGGAAAAAATTTGCTGCTTGAAGAAAATTCGATAGGCAAAGCACAGGTTACGATGCATATCATCATGGAAGTATCTATAGGTGATTCCCAAGTTCACTGCAAGTGAGACGGCTTCTGGAAGTGCGGATTATACGTACCTTGGATGATTTGAGTCAACATAATAAAATCGATGTTTTTACATGCTTTTTGATACCACATGAACTCGCTCTCACCAGATTAACGGAACAGATGTTTCGGTGGCATAGACACAAGAAAAACAAGGTTTTTCTTATGGCCCTTCGTGATTTAGTTAATGTGCCATGCTGCTGTAATGGCCTCTAGGAGATGCTTCATGCTCAGTATCTTGTATGCTGAGCCAAAAGTAAGTAGACGGTAGTTTTGCGGTATTCCGTCGTGGAGGGGATGCTAGCTCCTGAACGGGGGCCGAATCCCATGTTGCTTTGAGTTCAACCGGAAACTTCTTATGTTATGCTAGCTGTGTCCTCGCTGAGAAAGAGACATGGGTTATGAAACTTCTCCTTGCGCTCCTAGAGTGCTACATCGAGCCCTTGACTTCTACCTCATATCGCTTCGGATGCTAAAAGATTTTTGGCGTCAAGCGATGGAGAAAGCTGAAGAAAGGCAAAAATACGGAAAGGTAATCAGAAGTATCAAACAGAGCTTTTTTTCTCGTAAGGAAAGCTGCTGTTTTTGAAAAGGAACGTTCGTTTTAGGAAGTTTTACGATGGGCAGAATTGGAGTTTTATCACAAAAGCCCGAAACTCGTGAATGGTTCCTAGTAGTGAGTGATAGAAAACGATCAGACGATCTTATGAAAAATGCAGCAACTCAGGAAACGCACCAACATGTCAGCATAGCGGGGCTCTGTTCCCTACTTCTTTCTTCACACTATTTCTCAAGAGATGAGAGCTTGGAAAGATTACTTTTCCTTTCAAATAGTAGGTATCGGGGACAACAAAACGACAGCAATCGGACAAACAACCACAAATTTTTCGGACTGACGATGATGGTGGTAATGGCACTGAGCATTGTTGCCTAATCACACTCTGTTCCTAACTTTTTTCTTGTGACGAACGATAAATTGGATCTTCAGTCCAGTTCACAGCATTCACCTTTTCTCCTCCTTCAATGTTCGAATTAATCTTACGTGACGCCTTCTATGTACTTCCAGTATGGTCATCACAGCCAATTATGAGAGGGGCCTTCAAAGATAGGAATAAAATTTCAGCTTATATCGTAAGATCTTCAGACACTTTTTACAGCTCATCAGAATCAATCTTCATTGTTATTTCTGTGCCGACGGGTTGGTTTCTATCACTAGTGTTTATAGTTACAAAAAATCGGCTTTGATTTAGATCAGCAGCGGTGGCCGTTCATGAATCATTCAGAGGCTCCGAAGACATCTTGTAAAGAAAATTCGCAGATCTGTGTAGTGATAGTCAAGTTCTGAAGCTGGTACTGATTTTGGGATGACATATGAGGTGAGACGTGATCTGAACCGATGAGTGTACGGCGGAATCTTGGAATTAGAAATGTTTAGGGGAAAAAAACCGTCTACTACTCGAGCCTTCCGACATGGAGCGAAAAGAAGCCGAAGGTAGCGATTATCAAACGTTATCCCATCAAAAAATAGTACAGGGTGAGTACTTACTGTATTCAGAACTACTTTGTTGAGAATACTTAAAGTGACGGGTAAACAAGATCAACCACAGCGGTGCATTTTCGTCGATCCGTCACGGTCGAGCATCTCGCACTCCTTCAGGACTTTTACTTTCCACTCAGGTCACTAACCTGTTTCTGTTACCTCTTTCGCTCACTGTACAGCTCGAATTTTCAATGCTATGCTCGAATGCGCCACGAAAACAAATAGAGGGCTCAACTATTCGTAGCAGTCCAATCCCTATTTTTCCCTTTAACGTTTGTTTGGCTATTCCTTCAAAACGTACTACCTATAATACAAATTAATGCTAATAAAAGACTCAATGGATTCCAATTTTTCTAGTTGCTTTCAACTCCGGGCGCGGGTGTTGTAGTGCCAAGTGGAGCACTATCCTACGGATGAGCCAAAGTTTGATTTCCGGACTGACGCTCGCCCGGACCAACAGAGTTCTCCATTCCTACGGAATGGGTCATTTGCTACCAGGCTCGTTTTAGAGAATGAAAGTGGACTGACTTGCACTCTGCTGGCCACCTCAACTCATTGTATAGACCGGATACGCATAAAACGCCACTATAACTTCAATTGGATGTCGGCACATCTAAAAAAGGTAATTGATCAGCACCAAATGTGCTTGGACTTCAGGAGTACCTACTCCAAAATGATCTCAATTGTCAAGCATATTTCCTGAGTATGGGATGAATTCCTTTGACTACAAAGCGTGATTATAAAAACTTAACCATTCATTTTCTGGGGAAGACGTTTTTCATTCGTTTCCCACTTACTTACAGTTTACCTGTCGCTTCTCTCAAAAGCCATGCAAACGCTGTCCCATGACCTCTAACTGAAGAATCATACTTTCAGACCTTCAGAACCTCTGTGCTGTACTTGTTTTATTTCCCAGAGCGCGATACCTGAGTAGGAGATTCAGGATCTTCTTGGTTTATCGCCCAGTATTTTCGATTTCGCAATGTTTCGACGATTTGTGTTTTTTTATTGGAGCCAGATTTACTTCAACGCATCGCCACCTCTTTCTCAACGCTCTCAACGTTGTGTTTGTCGTCGTTTGCTCGCCCCCTCGGGCCCCGTGCTGCTGATGTTGTAAAGCGCACAGTCGGCTGCCAGATCCCTCTCGCCCAGCATATACGCCACAGCTAACAAACTGAATGGCTCCGCATTCAGGATATCCTATCCATTCTATTCGCCCTTACATATATCTTGAATTTTTCTCGCGATTCGTATTCGACTAACACCTTTTTCGGCTCTTTTTTCGCTCTTCGTGGCTTTCACATGTTCTGAGCTATGGAATCCTTAGAAGTGCCAGTGAATCTGGAGCAATCGCGGGAGCAGAAAGGAGGAAACGAAGTAGAAGGAAAAGCAAATAAGAAATAGAGTTGAATTGATTAAAAAATAAAAGTTGTCTTCACTATTTTGAATTATCCTGCGAACTCTCTCCGTTTTCGATTTCTTCAACCAGATTGTGTGAAAGTGATGTAGCTGCCTGACACAACGTAGGACAACTCCTTTTTTCTGCTACCAATGTCTACTTTACCCTTAGGGTTGGCTTAGTGGTGTGGGACACTTGTAAAGGGGATCAGGCACCTTGCTCAGATGCTAGATATGTCATACTCTCTTGTTACTCTTCTTTTGATAACTTCTGTAAGAGTGCGGCGTAGCTTCCACTGACATTGGGGCTAGGGTAAGAAAAGCTAAAGAAGGAAAAACTTTTTTTTCATTTTTGATGTGAACTTTCGAACCAAATGTCCACAATCAGCAACGAACCAGAGCTGGAGGTTTCACCTAACCCTTCAAGATGTACCGGAATGGTAGCCGATATATTAGTATGTTGGTGGACTCTACAGTATCTTTGGTCTTTTCGCTTTCGACGGCTTAATATATAGCCAAGGATTGGGTAACTCGGAAAAGGGGTCTCACGTTTGTACTTCGGGATACCTGGTCTAGATTCGTTTATGAATCTAATTGATAGGTGGCTATAGATAAGTATGAATCCGTGGATGAAGCTATTCGAGAACCGGTTCAACGATTTTCACGGTGCTTGGCGTATTATGTTTGCTCACTGAAAAATGCTAGCAAGAAAAGCTGATACACTTCAACGGATCTGTGGATCACGACCATCGCCTCCTCTGTATTTTTTCTGCTGTTTCCCAAATTTGAACACTTTTTTCTTTACGTAGCCCTTATTGAAGGCTCTTAAAGCTGACGATTTTTCTCATCGATGACGGGCTTTCATAATCGACTTGATTGAGGTCCATTTTTTGGAAATCGTTCAAAAAAAAAACCCTGCTTTTCCAGTTCATCCGACTAAATGCTTTAAAACGAAATTCCCTAATAGTTGGATAGTCCAGCAGAACATCAGGACCGATAGGCCAGTATAGAATTTGAACTGTACGTAATATCAGTGGAAGGTCATCTCGTCCACAGTCCGCTGCTTTGTGATCGTTTTGATTGCAAACCACTACTTCAGATAGGTATTGATTGATGTTTACTTAAGCATGGCCGAGGAAGAGGATCCGTACGCAGTGAGCAGCGATTCGGACGATGAGGAGTCACGTAAACCACCACCAAAGATTCAGATTGAGGGCCGAGCCAATGCCGATATCAACCAGCTGGTTCGTTCCATTTTTTTGTCTTCGATTTTATTTTGAATGAGTCAATCGCTTTCTTGTGCTCAGCGGAGGGAAATTAATGCGAGTTCCATCGAAAGTTTGATCAATGATATTTGAGTTATGTCTTTATGGTTAGAAAGTTTATTTAATTTATTAACTTAATGTTGATGTCTACAAAAACAGCATTGGTGCGGCCATTTTTTGATAAAGTTCGCGTAGATTGGTTCCGTTGCTTTTTATGTACGACGTTTTCTCTCTGAAATTTTCTCACAAAACTTTAATTTCCTGTTGAATAAACCATAACAACGCTTCAAGTCCCCATAATCGGCAAAAGAATCTCCCAAAGTGTTATCGATAAGGGTTTTAACATTCCGTACACTTATCAGGTTTGAAACCGAAGTGTACTGTCGACGTTCATTGTCGCAGAAGAGAAATGCTAGTTGAGTCAATTGCTAACTAGTTAGGCTCCAATAGGGATCGGGATGCTCGAAAATAATTCATAGAGATACACCTATCATGCGATCCGACCGCCTCCCCCATCCCTCCTACTGGCCACCACCCACCTCTCCAACTTCATCATCACCGATAGCAGATCATTTGTCAAGAGGGAGACGTTCGAGAAACAATAGACTTGGCTGGCATCAATCACTTTCGATATGGAGGATGATGTGGGTGAATGCAGGACACTTCTGGATGCAACCGTACCAGTGTGACGGAAGTAAATGAAACCCACAGAGTTTTTGAGTCACCCAGTTCGGTAGTTGGAGAAAAAGGGTCTTGGAGGTACAAATCGGAATATTTTGCATATATGCCATCTTTTTTCGAGAGGCATTGTACCTGTGTGGGAGTGGGAGGGGCGGTGGGTGATTGGGATGGTGAACGTTTCAGAGAAGGTGTGGGATGATATGGGAACGCCTTTCAGTCCGCCTTAATGTAGAACTCAGGTTACGTATCAATTACCGTACGATCACGCGGGGGAAGCTTTCGAGTAGAGTTTCCGATCTGCAAAAGTGGTTGAGATAAACCAAACCAGGCAATCAGTCTAGTGAGCAGGGGATTTTCAACTTTTTGCTCATTTTTTGAGCATTTTGCTCGATTCCGAGGGAAATTTTATTGCCGACTTTTTGTGGGACGCCATCGGATCGGCATGACATCGAACATAAAATCTACTTTTCTTTTTATATAGTGAAATGCACTCGTTAAGCTCCTTTTCACTGGTGCCACTGGGGAAATGTCCAACGGCCTGGGTAGACATTGTGTGCAGAACCATATTCTCCTTTATTGCTGAAGAGTTGCAGTTTTTCTTTGGCGAGTATCAACGTTCCATTTTTTCTCTTGAACATTGGTCCTGTCGTGTCGGTGGAGTTTTGTTGACCCAGAGCGTTAGACGTTGGTGTTATCGCATTCGCAATTGTGCGCTGTAGGCGTCTCAAACAGCTGCTCTGAGTGGGTTCGTTCGTGAAGCGTCGAAGAAACATTTTGCTGGTCCAAGGTCAATTATCGATCAATCAAGGCCCAGGGAAAGCCTGAACCTACCACAGCATCCAGAGTGGGGGATATAATAAGTGTTGAAAAAATTTATGTAAATATATATATGATGTAATAAGGGGGCAGAATTTTATCAAAGGTAGGGAGATGGCTGCGTAGGTAGGTAGACAGTAGGTAACAGCTGTTTCTATAAGTAAACATTTAAGTTTCAGGCTGGCTTTATTATATACTCATGCTTGACTGGCTAACCCTCTTTCCCACACATCTATATCGAATATGGATGCCTTGGTGGACTCGGGAAAGCGAATCTACCCACCTTAGCCTTTCAGGGTCTGTTATTCAGAGCTTACATTGACTCAGAGGAGGAAGGGGTACTAAGCCGTTGAGTACACCCTAAACACCATTTTAACAATCCGAATGTTCGCTTTTTCCAATAGAGCCTATGCTGATTACCTTCGGAAATACGTAATTAACTAAAATTACCCTAAAATATTACTCAACCTAGTTTCAAGATTATGTCACAGTCTATGTGGTGGAGGAGTGCCTGCTGAAGGAGATTTATGTTTACCGTAGCTTTACTTTAAATTCAGACTGGTTCATGAAGGCTAACGTATGATTTCAAGGGCCAACACTTTGAAAATCCAAACATTCGACGTTCGTGATCAATAGACACTTCTACACTGAGCAGTTGAACGGTCTGGTTCGATTTGCTTAGATTTGCTGAAAACTGTCGATCCTAACCCACCTATCAGGGAACTGGCATGATCAAGTAGGGACCTTGCTAAATATGGAGCAATAGCAGTGAGCAACATGATGATAGCAACAAAAGGACTAGGAGTTTCATGAGTTAATCCTTAGTACGTAATGTCAACCTGGAATCTAGCCTTATCGCTTACATTCTAATACTCTACGTGATTTTGAGGTTATGTCAAAGGTTATTTGGATAGCGGCCTGAACTGTTCTTACTGTACTTACTGTAGCTTCATTTTAGATTCAGACTGGTTCATGAATGCAAGCTAACGTATAAATTCAAGAGCCAACACTTTGAAAATCCAAACATTCGACGTTCGTGATCAATAGACACATCCACACTGAACAGTCGAACTGACTAGTTCGATTAACTTATGAGAACTGTCGATCCTAACCATCTATCAGGTATCCGACATGATCGAGTAGGGGCGTTCCTGAATATGGAGTGGTAGCAGTAAGTAATGGGGCAGAAAAAAAATTGGGGATTTCAATTACTATCCGAGTATTTATTTAGTCATTAATTAATGTCCCAATCATTAAGCGTAGTAACTGCTATGGAATTTCTTTTCTTCTGGAAACAGAGAAAAAATGAAGGTTGTTTTTCCTTTTTTAAATATGATATTTTTGACGCTCCTGATTTCTATTTTTTTATTGGCATGACTATTTCCTATTGGTTTTTATAGTCGAAAATATTTCAAAATATTCTCCACAAATTTTCCTTACTTACCTAAAACTAGCTGCGAAGCATGCCTGCATTCGATTCCCCTCAGTGATTGCTTGATTGTTAGCATCACTAAAAATAAACCTAAATGAGAGAGGACATTATTGGTTGTAACTATGCATCGTAAGCATAAGGAATGAGGTAAAGTAGGACAATCAAGTAATAGAATATTTTTGGCGACTCACCCTGCGTTGAGATTTCTAGATCACCCTCATTTTTAAGCTAATTTGAAGGTTACTATCAGCCACTGCTCAAAAGGCTAGAAGACACTTAATAACTCTCGAATCCTCCCTAAAGACCTAGTGCATATCTGAATACTAGTGGCATAGAATCAACTTCAAAAATAGGTCACAAAATAACCCCGCCATCACTGCCTCTCCATTTTCTAAAGAGGGGAGACGGGCGTTAGAAACGATTTTGGGTAATCGATTCGCCGCACGCGGCTGTCGCGGACCACTCATTCGCCGTTGTTACAACTCTAGCGTTTTCATACAGCTCAATCGATGTGCGATCATTATTTTATACATAATTCTACTATTAGTACATTTGTTCTTGTATTTCTTACCCACTGCTGCATCCTGCTACAATCCTTCGCGCGCGACGCCCCTCTCACCGCGACGCGACCATTTCGTTCCTAATGCACCACACCCTCTGAAGGGTGTTAATCGTTTCAAAAAACCACCTCTATACTTAGATATTTTGACTATTCTCGATATTCCGCAGTAAGTGTCGCTATGTTTTATGTGTGTGCATGGGAATAATAGTATAGTATGTCGGAAGCGTCCAACCTGAAAGCATTCGACCATCCAACCTTATCTGTTTTATTAACCATTTTATTCATATTTTACCTTACTATATATGTATTTCCGAATCGGTTCAAATCAGAGTCAGAGAGTCATTCTTTTTCAAGCTATGCATAATGGATCAAAATATCAGCTTAGAACTCAGGAAAATTCCGTGAGAAGTAGGTCAATTTGCCCAACGTCAACCCAGTCTTTGTCCTGCTGAGGACCATTTTGAAGACCATGAGCATACTGCGCAGGAGGTTTACATTAGTGAATCTAATTATTATGAATGCATTGCGATATCGACATGAGTCAGCTGGTGAATATTGAGCTTCGTCGTAATCGTCGCGGGGGAAGCTAGTCAGTAAAAAGGATATCTTCAGCTCGCACATGCCAACACCCTGACATCGATATTCCGCAGTAAGTGTCGCTATGTTTTATGTGTGTGCATGGGAATAATAGTATAGTATGTCGGAAGCGTCCAACCTGAAAGCATTCGACCATCCAACCTTATCTGTTTTATTAACCATTTTATTCATATTTTACCTTACTATATATGTATTTCCGAATCGGTTCAAATCAGAGTCAGAGAGTCATTCTTTTTCAAGCTATGCATAATGGATCAAAATATCAGCTTAGAACTCAGGAAAATTCCGTGAGAAGTAGGTCAATTTGCCCAACGTCAACCCAGTCTTTGTCCTGCTGAGGACCATTTTGAAGACCATGAGCATACTGCGTAGGAAGTTCACATTAGTTAATCTAATTATTATGAATAAAGGATAAAGGATAAAGTTTTTGG
>UZAF01020145.1:0-16150 GCA_900617895.1 Haemonchus placei | reverse complement strand
AATTTGGAGAGCTGATCTGAACTCAGCATCCAAAAACACGTCTAGCAGTGTAGGTCTCATTTCAAATGGCCACTTCGACTTGGGATCCTTCCCTGGTCAGTTCAATTTTTGGCGATAAAGGTCTAGTGTTTATTGATGGAATGGTGAATTCTTCCGGGGTTCGTCGTAGTTCACTCCGGAACGACTTTAGTGGAGGTCGTTAAAATCAGTTGTTGCTCCGATGCTGGGCGCAAACCAATATTGCAAGATCGTCATGTGACCTATCGCGAGATTGGGACAACTTTAGGCATTAAAGGGACTAGCATGCATACATTCAATATTGCATGAACATTTGACTGTCAAAAAATGTTGTTTGAATTGAAAAAAGTTGAAAAAATTTGTTTGAAAAAAACTCTTCTCTACGACAATGCGAGCTCTCACACGTCGGCTCAAACAACTGCATTTTTGAGCCTTCAAAACATTGATTTGATGTGTAATCCGCCATATGGTCCTGGCTTTGGCACCGAATGACTTCTTTTTATTCCCGTACGTCACGTGAAAAAAAATGAGGGGTCAACGTTTTTTGACACCTGAAGAAGCGATTGATGCGTTCAAAATGCAAGTTCAGAATGCATGTTTTGGAGATACCTCAATCAGAGTGGCAAAAGTGCTTCGACAATTGGTTCAAACGCATGCGAAAGTGTATAGTTCTCAATAGGGAATATTTTGGAAAAGCAATTAAGCAATTTTCAATGTTTAATATTTATTTTTGTTCTCTAATCCCGAAAAATAAAAGGCAACCTGCGTATATGCTGAGAACAAGGCTCACAGAAGCTTCCAGCAATGAAAGCCGACTAGCTCGCAAGCTAGGACAATGTCCTCGGACCCTAAGCGTACACAATGACGTCCTAAGAACTCAGATAAGTAATCACCCCACCAGCACACTGAATGAGCTCACGCGAGAAATTGTGCCGATGCCTTCCATACCTCCACCGAAGATAAATCTCCCGAAGTTCCAACGTAAACAAGAGCATTTCCCCGAGTTTTGGGCAGCATACGAAACCTTGGTCCACAACAACCCTTCATTGTCCGTCATCGCGAAAATGCTGCTTCTAAAAGATAGCTTACGTGGAAGATCCGACAAGGCAATAAAGGGTTTTCAGCTTTCCTCTATAACTATGGCTGAATGATACAGGCACTGCAAAAGAAATACGACAACAACCCCGCCAATACATCTCGTATCGTTCAGCAATTACGCGCTATCCGGCAAGCTAACCAAAGAGCTGAAAAGAATGAGTTCATGTACGACAAGATATGCATGCTTGTCAATCTAATGGTATCTGCAGGACAAGACGTTCGCATCACAACGGATGCGATGTGGACAGAGCTTATTCTGAACAAGTTCCATCATGACATCGTAGAGCCAGCGCTCGTGAAAATGAGCGAGAAAGAGGATGCCACGATTGAAAGCATTTTGGGAATGATTGAAAGAGGAAGTGCGGCAAAATCCTACATTCAGTTTCGCATGCAAACTATGAATCAGAAAAGATTGGAACAGGAGAACACTATCGACGGAGACAAAAAGTGTGATGTGCGAAAAAGTCCGACAAACAGCGTGGCAATGCAGATCTCCAATGACTGTCTCAAAAGGCGAAAAGTTGCTGTTGAGAAACACTTGTGCTGGAAATGCTATTCTGATAAACATTCTAGCAACGAGTGTGCAAGGGCGAACTGCTTGCTGTGTGGCAAACTTCACCACATGAAACTAATCGTCGCAATAGGATATACAAGTGAAGCCGCCATCCGTCACAACAGCGCCAATTCCTATAGCGATGCACGCCAAAACCTCCAGTCGTATCTTGATCAAACGCAACAGTCAACGATCAGGATTTCCGCGAAAAATGAAAACCCCAAAGATTCACGAAGGACAAAATCTGTGCAGGAGAAAGCTCACAATACCAATTTTCACATCAATGATGACTTTGCAGAAAACGAAGGGCTCCACGCATCTCTCTCAGATCATGCACCAGAGCGTGAAGAATTCTAGAATACAGAAAACTATGCAGTCATCGAAAAACCGCACCCCTATGGCAATCAAAATCAGATAGTTCTTATGAGTGCAGAATGCCGCATATGGAACTACCATTCAGAGAACTTCAAGAAAGCAGTTTTCTTCTCTGACACAGGCGCACAGAAGACTATAATGGAAGAAGATTTTGCACTGAAGCTCGAACTTACTAGTATGAGAACAGAAACCTGCGTTATGTCAGGAATTCGAGGTAACACATGAATATTTGAGAGCAGCATCGTTAACGTCAAAATAGGCACTGCCTATGGAAAGGACATGGAAATAGTAATACAAACCAAGCCAGTCCCAACAAAGAGGATTCTCTGGAGTTCATTTGGGTGCAGTGGATAAGCAGTTCCTCCAGGATCGTTATATTTATTGCCTGCAACCCGACTATACGAGGGGAGCATCAGTTGCCTCGAATTGTGGTCGAGCTCGACTACTACTATGATTTTATACTTGAAAACAATAGCCTCATAATGCCATCAGGCCTGAGTCTAACAAAAGCAGTCTTCGGCCCGTTGATTCACGGGCATGGATCAATCGATCCTCAAGATGCTACTGTAACGATGCCTACGCCTTTTCACAACATGCCTGCGACTACGGATGAACATTGCCCAACACGAAAAGCCAAACTCGGAACAAAAAAGGTAATTCAGGATGCGATAAGATCTTTTCAATGAACCAAGCCGCATGTCTTTTCCCCCGACTCCATCCTCGCTATGCTTGCCGATCCTCATGATTGTACTTTTATTCTCTCGTTCAGACGCTTCTCCACCGTTATTATGCATGTTTTCGAAGCATCTAGGTAGCAATCCTCATTGCTGGTCGATGAGAGCATTAATCTCTATTGTGTTCATTTTCTACGCACTAGTTTCCGTTTCATTTCTCGTGATGAAGGGCATACAGCGGCTCGACACGCGCATAGAGGATGTGGTCAAATGGCATGCACTGCAAATTATCATACAAGCATCGAAACTCCGATTCCTCGCGAGAGGGCACAAATACGTGCGAGCAAGGCCGCCGCAGCTATGCTTATGAAAAAATCGTTCTCAAAACATTCAGTCCGCAGCACCTCAGCATCACCGTCGCGGTGACTTTTGCGTTAGTCATGCTTTGCGGGCAAGCTGGAGGAGACTGCCAACATGAGCGTATGAGACGTTACGCCGAAAACACTTTCGATTCCAGAGGCAAATTTTCTACGGAATTCGGCAGAGAAATCTCGTTCAAGGAAATCAACACACAGATGTGCGTCACAAAAATACCGGTATGGTTGACCATTTTTTGCGACGACGCTCCTTTTCGATCGAGTGTGATTCTTCTAACAAATCAACACAAGACAGTCTTGGCTTCCATTGCTCGATCGCTCTACAGGAATGTCGCATTGGTTGCAATAAAAACCATAGCAGGTGACAACTCCACGGCGCTTCTCGGTGTAGCAGCATACTTTTTTGGACCAGTTGTCATCCTCTATATAATCCAACTTATGTTTGCATGCGCAGAACTCTTGGCCGAGCTAGCGTTATCGCTCCTGCAGTCAGTGAGATAATCAAAAAGACAATTTGGAAGTGACTCATCTCATTTTATCCCAAAGCATCTATTTAGAATGCTAGTTCCGTACTGAAATTATTGGCCAAACGGCGTAAGCTTGGGCACAAGAAAAAGATTGGAAAACCGAGACACGGCATCCATGCCATGATCCACCATGTCATACACTCTCATTTGCCTCCACACTCATGGACGAAGTCGACGTAATCGAGCCTCTTGCCGAAGCCGTCAGAGATCTCAAAGAGCAACTAGCCTCGTCATTCACCTCACTGCAATCACTAACGTTCTCAACCACCAGTTCGACACTTTGAACCGAAAACAGAACTGGTTCTCGAAAGAACGGCTCTCAAGTCAAACTGCGTATTCTGTTACATCGAAGAAAACAATGATTCTCACCCTACAGGACCCTGCTGTTGCCGCTTCCGAGGTGCCGTATCTCGTGCACTCCAAGCTGCAAATCTACGACTATGCAACGAATGCCTTCAACCCCGGCATGCTAACAACTGTAGAATCGTGTGCTCATATTGTGGTCATGACCATAACGTGCTGTTGTGCCCTCTCAAGTACTCGAGTGCTTCGAGTTGATTCAGAAGAAGAAGACGTAAAATTTCGCTGGCCCGGAGGTCGCACGATTGTGCGAACGGTCGTGCAACCCCTCTTCATGCGATCCCCCTACTCTCATCCTTCCCTCGTCTTTCACCACTCTTCACTACGTCCATATGTTTGCCGATTATTCACTGATATAGTGCACTTTCAAATTCGACTTATATCGTTTACTCGCCCAGCCCGACGGCTGTTCGTCTCATTCGCCTTTCGACCACTGATTCCTGGCTATTCATGACGTGCTACCTTTTCGCTAGCCGACTTCTGCCAGTGGTTCAACAGCTCTTGGCTCTATGTCTTACTATTCGCTGAAACTGTCGCCACCACATCGTTCGCTTCGTGTCCCTCCGTCTTCGTTGCAATCGGTCAATCGTCTGGATGTGGTTTGCGCACTGACGGCGCGTTGGATCAGTAACGTCAGCGTTCGAAAGGAACACAGGACGTATCCAAGATACGACTGGTTTCATTATTTGGAACATTCTTTTGCTCTAGATTAACCTTTGTTAGCTTAGTTGGTCGATTAAGTCTTAGCCGTAATTTGGTAAGATGTATTCGACGCATTCACTCGTTGCAATTGTATGCAATTTATGTGTTGTCTTGTGGCTCCGCGCTGCGGAGTGTCGTGATAAACCACGACCTTCTACGTCAACGCGCTATGTGCAGTCAACTTCTCATTTAGCTGGAATGTAGAAATAGTCACTTCTTCTTAGACTGGCATCTGACGTTAGTTTTTTTCGACATCTGTCAGTACTGTAACATCTGGAACGATTGCTACCGTATATAAGCCAAGCAATGTATTGCTCAGTCCAATAAACCTATCACTGAGCGAACGTAATAGGGTTTTTTCTGAAAAGTTGAGGCATTTGAAGCTGTTACGTTTTAAATGAACGAGTGTGACTGAGTGTGAACGAGTGTTCGAGCCGACATTGATATAGGATTGTCACAGTGACTCGTGAGCGAAGTCATGAATTCCATGCATGAACACCATCGGAGGAACAAACTTTTTTAATACAGCAGAATATTTATGTCAACATGAGTTGACGTGAGTTGTGCTTTCTATGTGAAACTATGTGTACTAGCTCTGTTTTGCACTCAGCTTCGCATACTGCATGCAAGTTTATCCTAGTTTACCAAAGGAAACAGGATAAATGGGCCCTAAAAGTATCAGGAGCGCTGTTATCTTTATGATGTATTCGCGAACGTAATTGGACTAAAGGATCTGTACACTAAAGCATTGTATCACTGGATATCATTAAAGCCGTACCCTTTCCAGTGCAGCGGATAATTCGTTTTCTTCCAGTAAACTAAGCTTTGAATTGATCAAGGTATAACTTTTCATGAGTGACAGTGGGGGCTTGTTGAGGGATATCCACGATTTCTGTTCTTCGTTTCTGTGATCATAACATTGAAGGGGAAGAAATATGTTCAAAGTTTTCCCGAAATATCTTGGTTTTTTCATTGTTGTACATTTCAGGGCGAGAAACCGAAGAGGGAGATGTGCAGCGAGAATGCTAGGGAATCATTAAATCAGGTGAGTTAACAAAATATCATGTCACCGTCTTTACTTCTACAGCTTCCTTTCAGTGCCATTATCGAAGGTTGGTGTCTCGTAGGCTATCAATCAGTCATCGTAAATCAGAAGAAGAAAAAAAGAAGAATTACTGCAATATATTTGGGGATCAAGTTGCCAATGATGGTTGCCAGGCGAGCGGTTCACCTGCACGCTCCAATGAGCGTTCTGATGCTAATGTGGAGGAGAACGAAATGGCAATATCACCGACTGTTTCTCTCGGCGAAACCAATCGGAACCCATCTATTAAGTCCACATTTAACAATTTACTTCTTGAACATCACCTGCGACCCACTGTTTGCGAAGGGCGTGTCAACTATAGTGACACTGTCGAGCAAGCGCCAATATGTGACAAGAGTTTGGTGAGTAACAACTACGGATTTCTGGGTGCAATTCAGCCGCTGAACTACACTGGGAAACTCATCGCGGCATTCACTTCTAACATAAGTAGCACTGATCTCTCTATGGATTGCGCACCATTACAGAGAAAAGCAGAAGCCTCTGCAGTACACACTATTGCTTCCACCTATGCTAATAATGCATCGGTAATCATGAGTTGTAACGAAAACCTTGATCGTGCAAGGATGCTATATTATCCAAAGGAAGTAACACCCAGTAGATTTTTGACTGCCCCACCGACAGAGTTCAGGGAAGGATCTGATGAAGCTTCAGAGAAAGTCGAAGTTTCGAAGTCTTCGGTCGAATTCCTCGGCGCCATGCAAACGGCACTTGTGAGCAAAATGGTTTCACTAGTGCCGTCTGACGAAGAAAGGGTGTCCACTGTAAACTGGTCCAGCAAACAAAAGCCTTTGCTGGAGCAAGTGAGTAGCGGCTTACCCCCTCCAAATTACATTCCGTACAGGATGATTGCTGTTGAAAACGTGCCAGTCGACGTGATCGCGATCGGCTCATCTGGGTGAGGTTTTCACTACTTTGTTCAGTTACATTTTGCGCATATCGTTTTGAATTATATTATGGTATCCAAGTAGTTTTGAAAGGAAATACAATTGGTTTGTCCATAACAAAATCACTATGTATAGCAAAATGTATGATCAGTAATAAAGTTAGCGGCCCTCAAGAGCCACCACAATGATTGGGCGGAGCATTGATGCCGCGATCTTTCATCCACTGTATTTTTGCCTTGCTGGCTGTTGTTGGATCCTTCCCCTTAGTGAAGAGCTGCCAGGTTCTGAAGTCATGGTAGTTACAATGGCGATGGAGGAACTATACAGATTAAGCATTATCTGACTACATCACCCTCCAGGTATTCATGTAATGCGCTGCGAAATATTTACTTACAAGGAAGGTCTTTCAGGGCGTGGAACGCTTTCTGAAAATGGTTTTTCGCATGGTGTAGGGGCATGAGCACTGAGTACAAAACTGTGGTCCATTTCCGCTGAACGGCCTTCTGAATGCCAAAAAAGGAATGAAAATGCAATCTCCATGTTCGCCTTTCCTGAAACCTGGGCATTTTTACTATTATTATTCAGTGCTTCTGTGCTAAACAGTGTTTTAATGGTGGAATATTTATTCGCCTATCTTTCGACTAATTCGTCATTATCGAAGGCCTTAAAGCGCATCGCAACTTCAGAGTGTTACCTATCACGTTTGACGTAGATCAGTTCTTAACTAGTTGCAATTCAGATTGTCGAACTTCCAACTAAGAAGAAATTCTGACAAGTCGCTCACGTCAATTCCACCAATACCGAACAGTTGCTCAACTTTCGTGACGATAGAGCAATTGAGACAGCCCGGTCAACCACGACCTATTTATACAGTGCGTCTCCAAATGATACAGCCACCTCTGATTTTCCCAAAAACTCGCAGTATACGATGTTTCTGAAAAAGTGCCACAGTAAAAAATGCGTCAAATCCGAATTGCAATTCGTACATCATCGATAAGTCCAGCTCGGAAATCGCCAAAGTCCAGCTCAAAACACCAATATTTTTTTGGTCAAATTTCCAGTAAAGGATGTTGTTCCAACGTCTCCAAATTATACAGCCACTAACAAAATTAATTTATTCAACAACAAACATACAACAAGGAGAGAAAGTTGCAAACTCAATAATCAATTGGTCCACCACTCCCTTGAATTACTTCAAAAATACATTGATCTAGGCTCAAATAAAAACTATCAATCAGCTCCTGGTCAACTTGATGCCATACATCGATGATCGCTTTTTTGCAACTCCTTGACGCCTCGGAATTGCTTGTTTTGGGCGTAGATCTTCCAGACCATACAGCCCCATACATTTTCCATTGAATTCAAATCGGGGCTGTTCGTCAGCCAGGGCAGAAGTGCAATCCAACGCCGAGAAAACAGAGTTTGGGTGTTCCTGCTGAAGTAAATTGGGGTGTTATGCCCAAAAGCAAGGCTTCGGTGCCGATTCTGACGTCAGAAGGGGAGAAGTGCCCAAAGCATAACAGTTCAATCAAAGGGCGAGTTCATCTTTTTTGGTACAAAACATAAAAGGATACGCCTACTCGATGAAATCGCGGCTCAAAGCATAGCTCCTCCTCCCTTTAATTTCAGTCTAGAAAACCGAAATTTTTCCTCGTCAGATTGTGCCAATTAAATCGGTTCCGGTGTTGGCCATCACAACTGAACTTTTTTACATCGAAAGAACGACCTGAAGAGCAAAACCTTCGAGAGAAGGAAGGCCAAAAGTCAATGTCAGGCCAAATGTCAGCACATGAGGAACACCTTATTCCACTTTGTTCGACTGCACCTTCTGGCGAAAGCGACCCGATTCTCTCGATGTCTTTTTGTCATAAAGGACGCCTTATGCATTTTCACCTTGACGATGGACTTGGACTTTCTGATCACCTTCCAAACAGTGTTTTTTTTGAGACTGAGACGATCGGATTTCCACACAGGATTTGGTGGAGTTCGAAGCTTCCCTCAAAATACGGCGCTTGTCCCTGTCGAACAGCAGCGAAGGAGGTCCAGCACATCTTCTGGTTTCATGGGCTTCAAGACTCTTGATAAAATTATCCACAGCTGCGTGATATCGACCCAAATCTCGCGCGATCCTGCGATTCGACAGTCCCTGTTCCTTTTTCGCGGGGATTTGGTCTTTCTCGAATTACGAAAGCAACTTTTCTCTTCCCATTGCTTGGAAATGAAGAGCATTACATAAACAAAGCAATTTCGTTGCGTTGAACTAAAACAAGAAGACATGAAGTGACCGTATCATTTGGAGACGTTGGAAAAGCACCCTTTAGTGAAAAATGAGCAAAAAATGTTTGTGTTTCCGAGCTGGAATTTGGTGATAATGTGCGAATTGCAATTCAGATTTGACACGCTTTTTACTTTGGCACTTTTTCAGTAACATCGTATACTGTGAGTTTCTGGAGAAATCAAAGGTGGCTGTAACATTTGGAGACGCAGTGTAGTATCGTGACGTGACACGTATCAGTCTCACTATCAGAGCTCACACAGAGGAATGTAAGGCAAGAGGTCACCAGTTATGTTGATGCACTCATTCTTATTATTCATGCTCGGATTTCGATGTCTTATCCAGAAAGCCTCGAGAGTTTTTCTGGCACCAATACTATCCTCGTAAGCCAGAATTGTGCATTTAACGTCAAAGTCACAACCAGCATGACCTTCCCTTCTGTGCTTCCCAAGCGGTACAACCGAGCAAGACCTTCATGACTAAATGTTAGCTAGCTAAATGTTCTTTCACACGAGCGCATGACTGCCTCCCAGTTTCTCCAATATAGCAAGCATCACATGTCAAACACTGGAGAGGGTAAACCACAGCTCTTTGTGCACAGTCTCCTACTTCTCCATACGGGCAGATCACGCAGTTATCCATAATGCAGTTCCGGTCATAGAGACGATTTCTAACCAACTGATATTTGATGTTTTCTCCCGGTGCGTCCAACAAGAAAACGTCATTGGCTAGATCCGCTCTTTCCAGGCATTGCTGAATAACTGCGCTGAATCGATCTGATACGAATGGTACTTGAAGATACATCTTATCTTAAGTTCCATATGGAAAAGTATTTGATCTGCTTCGTGAGCCGAGTCGTGTATCCATTCAGATTGGCTATTTGGTGTGCTGAACTTCTGGACTCTTCCCGCTTCTCGTTACCGGTGCACACCTCTACAGCCGTTCTGTACATATTCCGTAATTCCGCGCGTTTAACAGCTTTGGGATGTGCCGACATTGCATGAATGAGGATATTCTTGGAGCTTTCTTTTCTATACCATTTCACACTGTATGTTCCACTGGTCACCCTTTCCTGAGTATTCAGAAAGGATAAACAGCCTTCGTGCGGGACTTGTCGAGTTAGTTTGATGCACTGCGATTGAGTGTTTAAAAGTTGAACAACTCATCCATTTATGACTGAGTTGATGTTATGACGAAATAGTCGTCAATGTAGCGGCAGTACATTATGGGTAAGCGTGCCAGCACTAGTTGCTCGATTCTATTCATGAAGCAGACAGCTAGAACCGGTGCTAGCCGCTGTCCCATTGCAAGCCCTCTAATTTGTGAAAAATGTCTCCCGGACCACTTGAATATATTGCAGTTCAACCACTTCTTCATGAGAGCCATTATTCGTGCCTTGCTCAATCCGAACGTCACCACACTTCTTTCGTGCTGGTCAAGCATTTCTGAAACTGCTTGCGAAGCCTCGTCGTTGCTGACGTTGGTGTAGAGCGCTATCCAGAAGCTGCTCGTATTCGACAGATGTGATGGTATATGTACCAGAAGTTGACCGATGATTTTATTGGGTTGTCCGAAAAGTTTTCCGCCGATTTTTGACACCCCGGATTTATCAACCGTTGTGCAAAAGATCAAGGACCCAGCCTAATAAAGTTATATGTTTTCTGGAAGAGTACGTCCTCCTCTATATTCCTGTTGGGATTCTGTCAACATTTTTCGAAGTTTTTCTGCACAGGACTCGTATGAAAATGGAGAACCACTGCGCGCATTTTCAACATCCGAAGTATTTCTTATACCGCAAGGCCTAGAATGCGGCTCAAGCCGCAAGAAAGATATATGACGTTTGAGTAGGCCATGCCCTAGAAGAACGTACAGTGCATGACTAGTTTGCGGAATCCAAACAGAGTAAATGAGCCTTCGAAGACTGGCAACTCTCAGGGAAACCATCGTCAGTCAAAACGACCAAATCGTAATGAGAACCGAAGCTAATTGGCAAATCACTACTCGTGGAGTAGGACAAGGGCTTACTGTTTCAAAATCAACCATCCATGATCATCTGCTGAACCTTGGTTTCGTAAAGCGCCTCGGTGTTGGGATACCTCATGAAATCGGCGAGCACAGTATGATGGATCGTGCCTCCGTGTGTGACTCCTCGCCAAACGAGGTAAAAATAAGCTGTTTCTGAAACGCGTGAGCATAGAGGACGATAACTGGATCGTGCACAACAGTGAGGAGCGGAAACGATCGTGGAACATCCCCAGTGAGCCGTCACAAACCGCAACAAAGGTCAAAATCCAGGCGCGGAAGACTATGCCGAGTTGCTAGTGGGATTCTAGGGAAATCACTTACCATGAGCTGTTGTCGCGTAATCAAATGATAAATTCAGAAAGTTACTATAGTTAGCTAGAAAATTCGGAGGCAGCGATAGACCAGAAGCGACCAGGATTGGCTAATCAAGAGGGTGTTGTCTTCCAACAGGGTACCTCCAGACCACACGTATTTTTGGCCGCTCGTCAAAAATTGCTAGAGCTTAGGTGGAATGTCTTACCACACACTCCATATAGTCCAAACATAGCGCCATCAGAGTACCACTTGATTGGGTTTCTGCAAAATTCTTTGAATGGAAAATTTTTCAATTCGCTGGAGGACTGCAGAAAGCACCTGAGTGGGTTTTTCGATTTTAAGTCTGGAACCTTCTATGGAAGAGGGGTACTAGAACCTACAGGAAGATGTCGATTCCTTACTCAACAGAATGGAGGATATATTGTTCAATCAATGGATTTCTTCTTCTAGGAATTTTCATTCGAAGATCAATCAAAAATCGGCGGGATTTTTTCGGACAACCCAATATTTAGGAACCATGAAATGCGATCGGTCGGTCCATCAACACAACTGATTATGATTAGAGGCCTAATTTTGTAAGCCTGCGGCAGCAGTGACTGCATGTTTTCAGCAGACAACTTATGGGTTTTAATAAGGCTATAAAATACTGGGCTCGTGGGACCCTCCAGCTTCAGCCTTCTAATGAGTCTTTCATCCAATTTTGCCATCTTTCCTACTTTGACCCACAAGGTGTATAACTTGTGTGTTTACATAGGAAAGGCTTTTTCTGTCGTGTTGCGGTAGACAGTTGTGTCTGCTAGATGGATTTCTGTGATTTCCTGTCTAAAGACAGGTAATATCACAAATTCTCCACCTTTGTCGCTGACAGAAAGGTTTGCTTCATTCCGTTTTATTCTTCCCCGGATTTCGTTGAACCCTTCCCAGTGCTCGCGTGTCAGTTTGGAGCGCTTTTCGCGCTTGAATTTATTAAGCGCGTTCAGAACTCCCTCTGGCAAGATTTGGAACTCAATATCTGCTTTCGGGAAGGGATCAGATTCTTTATAAAATGACTGTGGGAATGGAATAGGTGTTTGAGTAGTACGCTCTCACCTTTCAACTACCTGTCCCTGGGAGTCGCGTCGTGCTTTTGTTCCCTGTTGGTCGCTGAACTTTTGCAAACCGCATACAATTTTACGAACGGTAACGGGTTGATCGTTCGCGTTAACGAGAACGATGGCCCCAAACATAGAAAATCTACAGCTTTCGACGAAATTTATGCATCGCCCACGACGATGACTCTTGCTTTTTCAAGTATGATGTTTGGCTGTTGTGGGCTATGTTGTTCGGATAGGTTACAATTGGACGAGAAGTGATCATTATCAGAATTTCTTACCCGTTGTGCGTCCCACAGGGAATCGTACTTGGCGCAGAGCGTGGCCTTGGCGTCAGAACAGATAAGATCACACAGGCGTTTCGATTCACCTTCAATCCTTCTCCATACTTCTTCCGACAGAAGGCGGCGACATGATTCTTTTTTAGCTTTACACTTCAGCAGCATTGAATACAGTAGATGTTGTTTTTCTCTGATAACCACATTGAGCAGGGATCGATAGATGTTCTTGATTCTGGGGTGTTTATCAGGAAGGTCGCTCACTGATCCAAGCTCTTTATTTAGAATGAATCTTGGTAGAATATCAGTCGCCTTGCATCGTTTCAGAAATAGGAAGGACTGTCGGGTGAGTGCCACTTTTGCCGCAACGATAACGCTTCTCTCACCAGGCGAAATACATTCGGCGGTACATTCCGAAGCAATCTCCATGTTTGAAACTGCCCGTATGGAAAAGTAGGAGACTGTGCAAAAAGAGCTGTGGTTTACCAACTTCAGTGTCAAACATGTGATGCTTGCTATATTGAAGAAACTTGGGGACAGTCATGCGTTCGTGTGAAAGAACATTTAGCTAGCAAACGAAGATCTTGCTCGGTTGCACCGCTTGGGAAGCACAGAAGGGAAGGTCATGCTGGTTGTGACTTTGACGTTAAATGCACGATTTTGGCCTACGAGGACAGTATTGGTGCCAGAAAAACTCTCGAGGCTTTCTGGATAAGATACCGAAATCCCAGCATGAATAACAAGAATGAGTGCATCAAAATAACTGGTGACCTTTTGCCTTACATTCCTCTGTGCGAGCTCTGATAGTGAAACTGATACGTGTCACGTCACGATACTATAAATAGGTCGTGGTTGACCGGGCTGTCTCAATTGCTCTATCGTCGCGAAAGTTGAGCAACTGTTCGGTATTGGTGGAATTGACGTGAGTGACTTGTCAGAATTTCTTCTTAGTTGGAAGTTCGACAATCTGATTTGCAACTAGTTAAGAACTGGTCTACGTCAAACGTGATAGGTAACACTCTGAAGTTGCGATACGCTTTCAGGCCTTCGATAACGACGAATTAGTCGAAAGATAGGCGAATAAATATTCCACCATTAAAAACTGTTTGGCACAGAAGCACTGAATAATAGGAGTGGAAATGATTTTGTCAGAAATCGCCGTTTTAACCCACTAAGCGTCGTTTGTTTCTTCAGGCTTTTTTAAGCTGGGTTGATTGTTCGGATCCTCGAGACGCTGCTGCTTTTGCATTTTATGCTGCCACCTCCAGATTGGCTCCATATTGCACCAGGGCCAAAACAATGAGCCAGAGAGGTGGAGGGGGACGACCAGGCTGGCTTGGCCGGCCACCTAGTCGTATTCGATCCCAGACATACTTGATACCAGCGCCACTGCACCGCACAGTGCATTACTCCGCATCTCGTTCACTCCCACGACTGATAAAAAAGGGTCTGTGAAGATAAAATCGGTGGCCTGTAAGTATGTTCATTGACCTCTAACGTTATTTATGTGTGTATTTGAATACTGCAGGAATTTCTCAAATCTGTCATCATTTTCTGAGCACCGGTACCCATTCCGTGATTCTTTGATATACAAGTCTACATGTGCTTTTTCAGACCTAAATCTCGATCGCGAACTCGAAAACCCAACGCCTGGCTGAGGTTCCCTCGATGGAATCCACATCCGCAGCCGAACACACAGGAACCTGTCCATGGACACCATACCGAAGAAGGTTGCCAACTACGTACTGACTGTACAGCTCAGCCCTAACAGAGCTGGTTTGGTGAAGCTGTTTAGCGTTTAGTTTAGTGTTTAGTTTAGCTGTTTCGCGTCAGATGCACCGAAAGACGAACAGGGTGCCGCCTTCTACGGCCCATGACCGCGTCCTCTGGCTTGACCTACAAGTCGCTCGATAGAACGCTGTCAATCCCGAAAGATGGCGCCAACTAAAAACGTGAACGCCGGGCCAATACGACCTCCTACACCGAAACCTGTGTGGAACCAAATATCATTTGCGGATGTCGTTTGCTCTCAAGGCGCCTCAGGATCATCATCGGGACCGAAACCAATGAGCAGTCCAACGCTGTTCCGTGTGTCTTCGACGCTTTCATGACAAGAATCGATAACGGAAATTTTCCGATTTGATTCGGAGATCTCGCATTTCTCCACGAGAAAAGCATCTGTAGAGGGGAAACAAAACAACGGAGTAGTTGCTCTGCGAAATCTAACGCAGTAGCCGCTTATGCTCCACTGATATTCGGCTATTCTGTTAAATGATATTCGGCTCCACAAGGTTTCGGTGTAGTGTATGACGTTAAAGGTCAATGTAAATTTATACAGGCCAGTGATCTTACCTTAACAGATGCTTTTGGTATCAGTCGTAGGAGTGAACGAGGTGCGGAGGAATGCAGTGTGCGGCGCAGTGGCGCTGGTAACACGTGTGCCTGGGAATCGAATACGACTACGTGGTCGGTCAGGCCTCTCTGGCTCATTGCCTTGGCCCTGGTGCAATATGGAGCCAATCTGGAGGTAGCAGCATAAAATGCAAGAGCGGCAGCGCCATCGGTAGCAGCATAAAATGCAAGAGCGGCGGCGTCGAGGATCCGAACCATCATCAACCTTGTCGTCCCAACTCGAAGTTCACATCGCTACCCACCACAGCTTCCGTCGCTGCCAGCAGCTCAACCGTAGAGGACACATATGAACTTCCCCGCACTTTTCAACACGTTTCAACATGTGGCTCCCTTTTTTTGGCTACCGTTCACGTTATTTTTAATGCGTAGTCTACTGTCGCATTCTACTGTGCGGACAGTCGACACCATGAATGAAACAAACGACGCTTTGTGGGTTAAAACGGCAATTTCTGACAAAATCACTTTCACTCCTTTTTTGGCATTCAGAAGGCCGTTTAGCAGAAATGGAACATAGTTCTGTACTCAGTGCTCATGCCCCTGCACCATGCAAAAACCCATTTTCAAAGAGCGTCCCACGCTTTTTGAAAAAAAAGATGAAGGATCTTCCTTGTTAGGGAATGTGGGAATGCACCGAGGCTGTGCTGCACTAAAGCGACTTTTATGTAGAATTCCATAAAGTAGAATTGTCCTTTCATTCTTCTCGAAATTGTCCTTTTTATTCTTCTCGAATTTGAGAAAGATTGATTTGTGAGCGAAAGTGAGAACTGTATCAGTACTGAATGGACGTGGACGACCGCTACGAGTTGTATCGTTGAGGCAAATCTTTCCTTCATGTTGTGCACCTGTAGCAAGGGTCAAGATGGAATGCGTTGTTGTCCATCGATAACCGTGTTCAATTACGAGCCCCCATAATTCCCTTTCTGGCGCAGCACGACAAAGTAATACAGTGCGTTTCATAATTATAAGGTCGATTGCGATTCTGGAGAAAGCAGCCGGAATGGATTTTTTTGGCGAACACTGGAAGATTCCTCATTACAATGTTCCTCCGTACTCAAATTCTGGTCGCAATATCCTTCACCTC